>JAECUM010095540.1:0-23202 GCA_016617855.1 Megalonaias nervosa
AACCGGATGGAACCAGTTAGAACCGGATGGAACCGGTTTGAACCGGTTTAAACCGGGTAAAACCTGTCCAATAATGACTGAACATACAACATCGGCATGGAATAAACCGGTTTGAACCGGTTATGAACCAGAATCATCTCCTCTGGGCTGGTCTGATCCGGATGGAACCAGTTAGAACCGGATGGAACCGGTTTGAACTGGTTTAAACCGGAAAAAATCTGTCCAATAGTTTATTAACATACAAAATCGGCATGGAATAAAACGGTTTGAAGCGGTTCTGAACCAGTATCAACTCCTCAGGACTGGTCTGAACCGGATGGAAACAGTTAGAACCGGATGGAACCGGTTTGAGCCGGTTTAAACCGGATAAAACCTGTCCAATAATGACTGAACATACAACATCGGCATGGAATAAACCGGTTTGAACCGGTCATGAACCAGTATCAACTCCTCTGAACTGGTCAGAACCGGTTCAAAAGGGATAAAATCTGTCCAATAGTGAATTAACATACAAAATCAGCAATGAAATAAACCGGTTAGAAGCGGTTCTGAACCGGAATCATCTCCTCTGGACTGGTCTCAACCGGATATAACCAGATAGAACCGGATGGAACCGGTTTGAACCGGTTTGAACTGGTTTAAACCGGATTAAATCTGTCCAAAAATGACTTAACATACAAAATCAGCATGGAATAAACCGGTTTGAAGCGGTTCTGAACCAGTAGCAACTCCTCTGTACTGGTCTGAACCGGATATAACCAGTTAGAACCGGATCGAAACGGTTTCAACCGGTTTAAACCGGATAAAACCTGTCCAAAAATGACTGAACATACAACATCGACATGGAATAAACCGGTCAGAACCGGTCATGAACCAGTATCAACTAATCTGAACTGGTCAGAACGGGATGGAACCAGTTTTAACCGGATGGAACCGGTTTGAACCGGATCAAACCGGATAAAACCTGTCCAATAATGAATTGACATACAAAATCGGCATGGAATAAACAGGTTTGAACCGGTTATGAACCAGAATCATCTCCTCTGGACTGGTGTGAACCGGATGGAACCAGTTAGAACCGGATGGAACCGGTTTGAACCGGTTTAAACCGGGTAAAACCTGTCCAATAATGACTGAACATACAACATCGGCATGGAATAAACCGGTTTGAACCGGTTATGAACCAGAATCATCTCCTCTGTACTGGTCTGAACCGGATATAACCAGTTAGAACCGGATGGAACCGGTTTGAACCGGTTTAAAATGGATAAAACCTGTCCAATAATGACTGAACATACAACATCGGCATGGAATAAACCGGTTTGAACCGGTCATGAACCAGTATCAACTCCTCTGGACTGGTCTGAACCGGATGGAACCAGTTAGAATCGGATGGAACTGGTTTGAAGTGGTTTAAACCGGATAAAATCTGTCCAACAGTGTATTAACATACAAAATCGGCATGGAATAAAACGGTTTGAAGCGGTTCTGAACCAGTATCAACTCCTCTGGACTGGTCAGAACCGGATGGAAACAGTTAGAACCGGATGGAACCGGTTTGAACCGGTTTAAACCGGATAAAACCTGTCCAATAATGACTGAACATACAACATCGACATGGAATAAACCGGTTTGAACCGGTCATGAAAAAGTATCAACTCCTCTGAACTTTTCAGAACCGGATGGATCCAGTCAGAACCGGATGGAACCGGTTTGAACCGGTTTAAACCGGATAAAACCTGTCCAATAATCGATGAACATACAAAATCCGCATTGAATAATCCGGTTTGAACCGGTCATGAACCAGTATCAACTCCTCTGAACTGGTCAGAACCGGACGGAACCAGTTAGAACCGGATGGAACCGGTTTGAACCAGTTTGAACCGTTTTAAACCGGATAAAATCTGTCCAATAATGAATTAACATGCAAAATCGGCATGAAATAAACCGGTTTGAAGCGGTTCTGAACCAGTAGCAACTCCTCTGGACTGTTCTGAGCCGGATATAACCAGTTAGAACCGGTTGAAACCGGTTCGAACCAGTTCAAACCGGATAAAACCTGTCCAATAATGAATTAACATAGAAAATCGGCATGGAATAAACCGGTTTGAACCGGTTATGAACCAGAATCATCTCCTCTGGACTGGTCTGATCCGGATGGAACCAGTTAGAACCGGATGGAATCGGTTTGAACCGGTTTAAACCGGATAAAATCTGTCCAATTGTGAATTAACATACAAAATCAGCAATGAAATAAACCGGTTTGAAGCGGTTCTGAACCGGAATCATCTCCTCTGGACTGGTCTGAACCGGATATAACCAATTAGAACCGGATGGAACCGGTTTGAACCGGTTTAAACCGGATAAAACCTGTCCAATAATGAATTGACATACAAAATCGGCATGGAATAAACAGGTTTGAACCGGTTATGAACCAGAATCATCTCCTCTGGACTGGTGTGAACCGGATGGAACCAGTTAGAACCGGATGGAACCGGAATGGAATAAACCGGTTTGAACCGGTCATGAACCAGTATCAACTCCTCTGGACTGGTCTGAACCGGATGGAACCAGTTAGAATCGGATGGAACCCGTTTGAACTGGTTTAAACCGGACAAAATCTGTCCAATAGTGTATTAACATACAAAATCGGCATGGAATAAACCGGTTTGAACCGGTTATGAACCAGAATAATCTCCTCTGGACTGGTCTGATCAGGATGGAACCAGTTAGAACCGGATGGAACCGGTTTGAACTGGTTTAACCCCAAAAAAATCTGTCCAATAGTGTATTAACATACAAAATCGGCATGGAATAAAACGGTTTGAAGCGGTTCTGAACCAGTATCAACTCCTCAGGACTGGTCTGAACCGGATGGAAACAGTTAGAACCGGATGGAACCGGTTTGAGCCGGTTTAAACCGGATAAAACCTGTCCAATAATGACTAAACATACGTCATCGGCATGGAATAAACCGGTTTGAACCGGTCATGAACCAGTATCAACTCCTCTGAACTGGTCAGAACCGGACGGAACCAGTTAGAACCGGATGGAACCGGTTTCAACCGGTTTAAAAGGGATAAAATCTGTCCAATAGTGAATTAACATACAAAATCGTCATGGAATAAACCGGTTTGAAACGGTCCTGAACCAGTATCAACTCCTCTGGACTGGTCTCAACCGGATGGAACCAGCTAGAAACGGATGGAACCGGTTTGAACCGGTTTAAATCGGTTAAAACCTGTCCAATAATGAACAAACATACAAAATCGGGATGGAATTAACCGGTTTGAACCGGTATTGAACCAGAATCATCTCCACTGGACTGGTCTGAACCGGATGGAACCAGTTATAACCGGATGGAACCGGTTTGAACCGGTTTAAACCGGATTAAATCTGTCCAATAATGAATTAACATACAAAATCGGCATGGAATAAACCGTTTTGAAGCGGTTCTGAACCAGTAGCAACTCCTCTGGACTGGTCTGAATCGGATATAACCAGTCAGAACCGGATGGAACCGGTTTGAACCGGTTTGAACCGGATAAAACCTGTCCAATAATGGTTGAAGATACAACATCGGCATGGAATAAACCGGTTTGAACCGGTCATAAACCAGTATCAACTCCTCTGGACTGGTCTGAACCTGTTGGAACCAGTTCGAACCGGATGGAACCGGTTTGAACCGGTTTAAACCGGATAAAACCTGTCCAATAATGAATTGACATACAAAATCGGCATGGAATAAACAGGTTTGAACCGGTTATGAACCAGAATCATCTCCTCTGGACTGGTGTGAACCGGATGGAACCAGTTAGAACCGGATTTAACCGGTTTGAACCGTTTCAAACCGGATAAAACCTGTCCAAAATGAATAAACATACAAAATCGGCATGGAATAAACCGGTTTGAACCGGCTATGAACCAGAAACATCTCCTCTGGACTGGTTTGAACCGGATGGAACCAGTTATATCCGGATGGAACCGGTTTGAACCGGTTCAAAAGGGATAAAATCTGTCCAATAGTGAATTAAAATACAAAATCGGCATGGAAAAAACCGGTATGAAGCGGTTCTGAACCAGAATCATCTCCTCTGGACTGGTCTGAACCGGTTGGAACCAGTTATAACCGGATGGAACCGGTTTGAACCGGTTTAAACCGGATGAAAACTATCCAATAATGAATTAACATACAAAATCGGCATGGAATAAAGCGGTTTGAAGCGGCTCTGAACCAGCAGCAACTCCTCTGGACGGGTCTGAACCGGATATAACCAGTTAGAACCGGATGGAACCGGTTTGAACAGATTCGAACCGGATAAAACCTGACCAATAATGCTTGAACATCGGCATGGAATAAACCGGTTTGAACCGGTCATGAACCAGTATCAACTCCTCTGGACTAGTCTGAACCGGATGGAATCAGTTAGAACCGGATGGAACCGGTTTGAACCGGTTCAAACCGGATAAAACCAGTCCAATAATGAATTAAGATACAAAATCGGAATGGAATAAACCGGTTTGAACCGGTTATGAACCAGAATCGTCTCCACCGGACTGCTCTGAACCGGATGGAACCAGTTATAACCGGATGAAACCGGTTTGAACCGGTTCAAACCGGATAAAATCAGTCTAGTAGTGAATTAACATACAAAATCGGCATGGAATAAACCGGTTTGAAGCGGTTCTGAACCAGTATCAACTCCTCTGGACTGGTCTGAACCGGATTTAACAAGTTTGAACCGGATGGAACCGGTTTGCACCGGTTGGAACCGGATAAAACCTGTCCAATAATGATTGAACATACAACATCGGCATGGAATAAACCGGTTTGAACCGGTCATGAACCAGTATCAACTCCTCTGGACTGGTCTGAACCGGGAGGAATCAGTTATAACCGGATGGAACCGGTCTGAACCGGTTCCAACCGGATAAAACCTGTCCAATAATGAATTAACGTATAAAATCGGCATGGAATAAACCGGTTTGAACCGGTTATGAACCAGAATCGACTCCTCTTGACTGGTCTGAACCGGATGGAACCAATTATAACCGGATGGAATCGGATTGAACCGGGTTAAGCGGGATAAAACCTGTCCAATAATGATTGAACATAAAACATCGGCATGGAATAAACCGGTTTGAATCGGTCGTGAACCAGTATCAGCTCCTCTGACTGGACTGAACCGGACGGGACCAGCTAGAACCTTATGGAACCGGTTTGAACCGGTTTAAACCGGATTAAACCTGTCCAATAGTGAATTAACATACAAAATCGGCATGGAATAAACCGGTTTGAAGCGGTTCTGAACCAGTATCAACTCCTCTGGACTGGTCTCAACCGGAGAGAACCAGCTAGAAACGGATGGAGCCGATTTGAACCGGTTTAAATCGGTTAAAACCTGTCCAATAATGAAGTAACAGACAAAATCGGCATGGAATTAACCCGTATGAACCGGTATTGAAACAGAATCATCTCCTCTGGACTGGTGTGAACCGAATGGATCCAGATATAACCGGATGGAACCGGTTTAAACCGGATAAAAACTGTCCAATAATGAATTAACATACAAAATCGGCATGGAATAAATCGGTTTGAAGCGGTTCTGAACCAGTAGCAACTGCTCTGGACTGGTCTGAACCGGATATAACCAGTTATAACCGGATGGAACCGGTTTGATCCGGCTTGAACCTGTTCAAACGGGATAAAACCTGTCTAATAATGATTGAACATACAACATCGGCATGGAATAAACCGGTTTGAACCGTTCATGAACCAGTATCAACTCCTCTGGACTGGTCTGAACCGGATGGAACCAGTTAGAACCGGATGAAACCGGTTTGAAACCGGTTCAAACCGGATAAAACCTGTCCAGTAATGAATTAACATACAAAATCGGAATGGAATAAACCGGTTTGAACCGGTATTGAACCAGAATCATCTCCTCTGGACAGGTCTGAACCGAATGGAACCAGTTATAACCGGATGTAACCGGTTTGAACCGGTTTAGATCGGTTAAAACCTGTCCAATAATGAACTAACATACAAAATCGGCATGGAATTAACCGGTTTGAACCGGTATTGAACCAGATTCATCTCCTCTGGACTGGTCTCAACCGGATGGAACCAGTTATAACTGGATGGAACCGGTTTGAACCGGATTGAACCGGTTTAAACCGGATTAAATCTGTCCAATAATGAATTAACATACAAAATCGGCATGGAATAAACCGGATTGAAGAGGTTCTGAACCAGTAGCAACTCCTCTGGACCGGTCTGAACCGGATATAACCAGTTATAACCGGATGGAACCGGTTTGAACCGGTTTAAACCGGATAAAACCTGTCCAATAATGACTGAACATACAACATCGGCATGGAATAAACCGGTTTGAACCGGTCATCAACCAGTATCAACTCCTCTGGACTGGTCTTAACCGGATGGAACCAGTTAGAACCGGATGGAACCGGTTTGAACCGGTTTAAATCGGTTAAATCCTGTCCAATAATGAACTAACATACAAAATCGGCATGGAATTAACCGGTTTGAACCGGTTCTGAACAAGTATCAAGTCCTCTGGACTGGTCTCAACCGGATGGAACCAGTTAGAAACGGATGGAACCGGTTTGAACCGGTTTAAATCGGTTAAATCCTGTCCAATAATGAACTAACATACAAAATCGGCATGGAATTAACCGGTTTGAACCGGTATTGAAACAGAATCATCTCCTCTGGACTGGTCTGAACCGGATGGAACCAGTTATAACCGGATGGAACCGGTTTGAACTGGTTTGAACCGGTTTAAACCGGACAGAATCTGTCCAATAATGAATTAACATACAAAATCATCATGGAATAAACCGGTTTGAAGCGGTTCTGAACCAGTAGCAACTCCTCTGGACTGGTCTGAACCGGATGGAACCAGTTATAACCGGATGGAATCGGTTTGAACCGGGTTAAACGTTATAAAATTTATCCAATAGTGAATTAACATACAACATGGGCATGGAATAAAACGGTTTGAACCGGTCATGAACCAGTATCAATTCCTCTGAACTGGTCTGAACCCGATGGAACAAGTTAGAACCGGATGGAACCGGTATGAACCGGATTAAACCGGATAAAACCTGTCCAATAATGGATGAACATACAAAATCAGCATGGAATAAACCGGTGTGAACCGGTTATGAACCAGTATCAACTCCTCTGACTGGACAGAACCGGACGGAACCAGTTAGAACCGGATGGAACCGGTTTGAACCGGTTTAATCCGGATAAAACCTGTCCAATAATGAATTAACATCCAAATCGGCATGGAAGAAACCGGTTTGAAACGGTTCTGAGCCAGTATCAACTCCTCTGGACTGGTCTCAACCAGATGGAACCAGCTAGAAACGGATGGAACCGGTTTCAACAGGTTTAAATCGGTTAAAACCTGTCCAATAATGAATTAACATACAAAATCGGCATGGAATAAACCTGTTTAAACCGGTTATGAACCAGAATCATCTCCTCTAGACTGGTCTGATCCGGATGGAACCAGTTAGAACCGGATGGAATCGGTTTGAACCGGTTTAAACCGGATAAAATCTGTCCAATAGTGAATTAACATACAAAATCAGCAATGAAATAAAACGGTTTGAAGCGGTTCTGAACCGGAATCATCTCCTCTGGACTGGTCTCAACCGTATATAACCAGATAGAACCGGATGGAACCGGTTTGAACCGGTTTGAACCGGTTTAAACCGGATTAAATCTGTCCAATAATGACTTAACATACAAAATCAGCATGGAATAAACCGGTTTGAAGCGGTTCTGAACCAGTAGCAACTCCTCTGTACTGGTCTGAACCGGATATAACCAGTTAGAACCGGATCGAAACGGTTTGAACCGGTTTAAACCGGATAAAACTTGTCCAATAATGACTGAACATACAACATCGACATGTAATAAACCGGTCAGAACCGGTCATGAACCAGTATCAACTCCTCTGAACTGGTCAGAACGGGATGGAACCAGTTTTAACCGGATGGAACCGGTTTGAACCGGTTCAAACCGGATAAAACCTGTCCAATAATGAACAAACATACAAAATCGGCATGGAATAAGCAGGTTTGAACCGGTTATGAACCAGAATCATCTCCTCTGGACTGGTGTGAACCGGATGGAACCAGTTAGAACCGGATGGAACCGGTTTGAACCGGTTTAAACCGGATAAAATCTGTCCAATAGTGAATTAACATACAAAATCGGCATTGAATAAACCGGTTTGAAGCGGTTCTGAACCAGTAGCAACTCCTCTGTACTGGTCTGAACCGGATATAACCAGTTAGAACCGGATGTAACCGGTTTGAACCGCTTTAAACCGGATAAAACCTGTCCAATAATGACTGAACATACAACATCGGCACGGAATAAACCGGTTTGAACCGGTCATGAACCAGTATCAACTCCTCTGGACTGGTCTGAACCGGATGGAACCAGTTAGAATCGGATGGAACTGGTTTGAAGTGGTTTAAACCGGATAAAACCTGTCCAATAGTGTATTAATATACAAAATCGGCATGGAATAAAACGGTTTGAAGCGCTTCTGAACCAGTATCAACTCCTCTGGACTGGTCAGAACCGGATGGAAACAGTTAGAACCGGATGTAACCGGTTTGAACCGCTTTAAACCGGATAAAACCTGTCAAATAATGACTGAACATACAACATCGGCATGGAATAAACCGGTTTGAACCGGTCATGAAAAAGTATCAACTCCTCTGAACTTTTCAGAACCGGATGGATCCAGTCAGAACCGGATGGAACCGGTTTGAACCGGTTTAAACCGGATAAAACCTGTCCAATAATCGATGAACATACAAAATCGGCATGGAATAAACCGGTTTGAACCGGTCATGTACCAATATCAACTCCTCTGACTGGACTGAACCGGACGGAACCAGTTAGAACCGGATGCAACCGGTTTGAACCTGATTAAACCGGATAAAACCTGTCCAATAATCATTGAACATACAACATCGGCATGGAATAAACCGGTTTGAACCGGTCATGAACCAGTATCAACTCCTCTGGACTCGTCTGAACCGGATGGAACCAGTTAGAACCGGATGGAACCGGTTTGAACCGGTTTAAACCGGATAAAACCTGTCCAATAGTGAATTAACATACAAAATCGGCATGGAAAAAACCGGTTTGAAGCGGTTCTGAACCAGTATCTACTAATCTGGACTGGTCTCAACCGGATGGAACCAGCTAAAAACGCATGTAACCGGTTTGAACCGGTTGAAATCGGTTAAAACCTGTCCAATAATGAACTAACACACAAAATCGGCATGGAATTAACCGGTTTGAACCGGTGTTGAACCAGAATCTTCTCCTCTGGACTGGTCTGAACCGGATGAAACCAGTTATAACCGGATGGAACCGGTTTGAACCGGTTTGTACCGGAATAAACCGGTTTGAACCGGTATTAAAAGAGAATCACTTCCTCTGGACTGGTCTGAACCGGATGGAACCAGTTATAACCAGTTAGAACCGGATGGAACCGGTTTGCACCGGTTTAAACCGGTTAAAACCTGTCCAATAATGATTGAACATACAACATCGGCATCGAATGAACCTGTTTGAACCGGTCATAAACCAGTATCAACTCTTCTGTTCTGGTCTGGACCGGATGGAACCAGTTAGAACCGGATGGAACCGGTTTAAACTGGTTGAAATCGGTTAAAACCTGTCCAAGAATCAACTAACATACAAAATCGGCAAGGAATAAACCGGTTTGAGGCGGTTCTGAACCAGTAGCAACTCCTCTGGACTGGTCTGAACCGGATGGAACCAGTTATAACCGGATGGAACCGGTTCGAACCGGTTTAAACCGGATAAAATCTGTCCAATAGTGAATTAACATACAAAATCGGCATGGAATATAACGGTTTGAACCGGTTATGAACCAGCATCAACTCCTCTGGACAGGTCTGAATCGGATGGAACCAGTTAGAACCGGATGGAACCGGTCTGAACCGGTTTAAACCGGATAAAACCTGTCCAATAATGACTGAACATACAACATCGTCATGGAATAAACCGGTTTGAACCGGTCATGAACCAGTATCAACTCCTCTGGACTGGTCTGAACCGGATGGAACCAGTTACAATCCGGTGGAACCGGCTTGAACCGGTTTGAACCGGATAAAACCTGTCCAATAATGTATTTTCATACAAAATCGGCATGGAATAAACCGGTTTGAAGCGGTTATGAACCATTATGATCTGCACTAGACTGGTTTGAATCGGCTGGAACCAGTGAGGACCGGATGGGACCGGTTTGAACCGGTTTAAACCGGATAAAATCTGGCTAATAATGAATTAACATACAAAATCAGCATGGAATAAACCGGTTTGAATCGGTTCAAACCGGAAAAATCCTGTCCAATAATGAATTAACATACAAAATCGGCATTTAAAAAAAACCGGCTTGAACCGGTTATGAACCAGAATCATCTCCTTTGGACTGGTCTGAACCGGATGGAACCAGTTATAACTGGATGGAACCGGTTAGAACCGGTTTAAACCGGATAAAATCTGTCCAATGGTGAATTAACATACAAAATCGGCATGGAATAAACCGGTTTGAAGCGGTTCTGAACCAGTATCAACTAATCTGGACTGGTCTCAACCGGATGGAACCAGCTAGAAACGGATGGAACCGGTTTGAACCGGTTGAAATCGGTTAAAACCTGTCCAAAAATGAACTAACATACAAAATCGGCATGGAATTAACCGATTTGAACCGGTGTTGAACCAGAATGATCTCCTCTGGACTGGTCTGAACCGGATGAAACCAGTTATAACCGGTTGGAACCGGTTTGAACCGGTTTGAACCGGTTTAAACCGGATAAAATCTGTCCAATAATGAATTAACATACAAAATCGGCATGGAATAAAACGGTTTGAAGCGGTTCAGAACGAGTAGCAACTCCTCCGGACTGGTCTGAACCGGATGGAACCAGTTAGAACCGGATGGAACCGGTTCAAACCGGTTTGAACCGGATAAAACCGGTCCAATAATGATTGAACATACAACATCGGCATGGAATAAACCGGTTTGAACCGGTTCTGAACCAGTATCAACTCCTCTGGACTGGTCTGAATCGGATGGAACCAGTTATAACCGGATGGATCCGGTTTGAACCGGTTTAAACCGGATAAGATCTGTCCAATAGTGAATTAAAATAAAAATTGGCATGGAAAAAAACGGTTTGAACCGGTTCTTAACCAGTAGCAACTCCTCTACACTGGTCTGAACCGGAGGGAACCAGTTAGATCCGGATGGAACCGGTTTGAACCGGTTTAAACCGGATAAAACCTGTCCAATAATCGAAGAACATACAAAATCGGCATGGAATAAACCGGTTTGAACCGGTTATGAACCAATAAGAACTCCTCTTACTGGACTGAACCGGACTTAACCAGTTAGAACCGAGTGGAACCGGTTTGAACCGTTTTAAACCGGATAAAACCTGTCCAAAAGTGAATTAACGAACAAAATCGGGATGGAATAAACCGGTTTGAAGCGGTTCTGAACCAATACCAACTCCTCTGGACTGGTCTCAACCGGATGGAAGCAGCTAGTACCGGATGTAACCGGTTTGAACCGGTTTAAATCGGTTAAAACCTGTCCAATAATGAACTAACATACAAAATCGGCAGGGAATTAACCGGTTTGAACCGGTTTTCAACCAGAATCATCTCCTCTGGACCGGTCTGAACCGGATGGAACCAGTTAAAACCGGATGCAACCTGTTGGAACCGGTTTGAACCGGTTTAAACCGGATAAAATCTGTCCAATAATGAATTAACATACAAAATCGGCATGGAATAAACCGGTTTGAGGCGGTTCTGAACCAGTAGCAACTCCTCTGGACGGGTCTGAACTGGACATAACAGTTAGAACCGGATAGAACCGGTTTGAACCGGATTAAACCGGATAAAACCTGTCCAATAATGATTGAACATACAACATCGGCATGGAATAAACCTGTTTGAACCGGTCATGGACCAATATCAACTCCTTTGACTGGACTGAACCGGACGGAACCAGTTAGAACCGGATGAAACCGGTTTGAACCGGATTAAACCGGATAAAATCTGTCCAATAGTGAATTAACATAGAAAATGGGCACGGAATAAACCGGTATGAAGCGGTTCTGAACCAGTATCAACTCCTCTGGACTGGTTTGAAACGGATGGAACCAGTCAGAACCGGATGGAAACGGTTTGAACCGGTTTAAACCGGATAAAACCTGTCCAATAATCGATGAACATACAAAATCAGCATGGAATAAACCGGTTTGAACCGGTTATGAACCAATATCAACTCCTCTGGACTGGACTGAACCGGACGGAACCAGTTAGAACCGGATGGAACCGGTTTGAACCGGTTTGAACCGGATAACATCTGTCCAAAAGTGAATTAACATACAAAATCTTCATGGAATAAACCGGTTTGAACCGGTTATGAACCAGAATCATCTCCCTTGGACTGGTCTGAACGGGATGGAACCTGTTATAACCGGATGGAACCGGTTTGAATCGGTTTAAACCGGATAAAACCTGTCCAATAGTTAATTAACATACAAAATCGGCATGGAACAGACCGGTTTGAAGCGGTTCTGAAACAGTATCTACTAATCTGGACTAGTCTCAACCGGATGGAACCAGCTAGAAACGGATGGAACCGGTTTGAAATGGTTGAAATCGGTTAAAACCTGTCAAATAATGAACTAACAGACAAAATCGGCATGGAATTAACCGGTTTGAACCGGTGTTGAACCAGAATCATCTCCTCTGGACTGGTCTGAATCGGATGAAACCAGTTATAACCGGATGGAACCGGTTTGAACCGGTTTGTACCGGTTTCAACCGGATAAAATCTGTCCAATAATGAATAAACATACAAAATCGCCGTGGAATAAACCGGTTTGAACCGGTATTAAAAGAGAATCACTTCCTCTGGACTGGTCTGAACCGGATGGAACCAGTTATAACCAGTTAGAACCGGATGGAACCGGTTTGAACCGGTTTAAACCGGCTAAAACCTATCCAATAATGATTGAGCATACAACATCGGCATCGAATGAACCTGTTTGAACCGGTCATGAACCAGTATCAACTCTTCTGTTCTGGTCTGGACCGGATGGAACCAGTTAGAACCGGATGGAACCGGTTTAAACTGGTTGAAATCGGTTAAAACCTGTCCAAGAATGAACTAACAAACAAAATCGGCAAGGAATAAACCGGTTTGAGGCGGTTCTGAACCAGTAGCAACTCCTCTGGACTGGTCTGAACCGGATATAACCAGTTAGAACCGGATGGAACCGTGTTGAACCGGTTTAAACCGGATAAAACCTGTACAATAATGAATTAACAAACAAAATCGGCATGGAATAAACCGGTTTGAACCGGGTATGAACCAGAATCATCTCCTCTGGACTGGTCTGAACCGGATGGAACCAGTTATAACCGGATGGAACCGGTTCGAACCGGTTTAAACCGGATAAAATCTGTCCAATATTGAATTCACATACAAAATCGGCATGGAATATAACGGTTTGAACCGGTTATGAACCAGCATCAACTCCTCTGGACAGGTCTGAATCGGATGGAACCAGTTAGAACCGGATGGAACCGGTCTGAACCGGTTTAAACCGGATAAAACCTGTCCAATAATGACTGAACATACAACATCGTCATGGAATAAACCGGTTTGAACCGGTCATGAACCAGTATCAACTCCTCTGGACTGGTCTGAACCGGATGGAACCAGTTACAATCCGGTGGAACCGGCTTGAACCGGTTTGAACCGGATAAAACCTGTCCAATAATGTATTTTCATACAAAATCGGCATGGAATAAACCGGTTTGAAGCGGTTATGAACCAGTATGATCTGCACTAGACTGGTTTGAATCGGCTGGAACCAGTCAGGACCGGATGGAACCGGTTTGAACCGGTTTAAACCGGATAAAATCTGGCTAATAATGAATTAACATACAAAATCAGCATGGAATAAACCGGTTTGAATCGGTTCAAACCGGAAAAATACTGTCCAATAATGAATTAACATACAAAATCGGCATTTAAAAAAAACCGGCTTGAACCGGTAATGAACCAGATTCATCTCCTTTGGACTGGTCTGAACCGGATGGAACCAGTTATAACTGGATGGAACCGGTTAGAACCGGTTTAAACCGGATAAAATCTGTCCAATGGTGAATTAACATACAAAATCGGCATGGAATAAACCGGTTTGAAGCGGTTCTGAACCAGTATCAACTAATCTGGACTGGTCTCAACCGGATGGAACCAGCTAGAAACGGATGGAACCGGTTTGAACCGGTTGAAATCGGTTAAAACCTGTCCAAAAATGAACTAACATACAAAATCGGCATGGAATTAACCGATTTGAACCGGTGTTGAACCAGAATGATCTCCACTGGACTGGTCTGAACCGGATGAAACCAGTTATAACCGGTTGGAACCGGTTTGAACCGGTTTAAACCGGATAAAATCAGTCCAATAATGAATTAACATACAACATCGGCATGGAATAAACCGCTTTGAACCGGTTCTGAACCAGTATCAACTCCTCTGGACTGGTCTCAACCGGATGGAAGCAGCTAGTACCGGATGTAACCGGTTTGAACCGGTTTAAATCGGTTAAAACCTGTCCAATAATGAACTAACATACAAAATCGGCATGGAATTAACCGGTTTGAACCGGTATTGAACCAGAATCATCTCCTCTGGACCGGTCTGAACCGGATGGAACCAGTTATAACCGGATGGAACCTGTTGGAACCGGTTTGAACCGGTTTAAACCGGATAAAAACTGTCCAATAATGAATTAACATACAAAATCGGCATGGAATAAACCGGTTTCAGGCGGTTCTGAACCAGTAGTAACTCCTCTGGACGGGTCTGAACTGGACATAACAGTTAGAACCGGATAGAACCGGTTTGAACCGGATTAAACCGGATAAAACCTGTCCAATAATGATTGAACATACAACATCGGCATGGAATAAACCTGTTTGAACCGGTCATGGACCAATATCAACTCCTTTGACTGGACTGAACCGGACGGAACCAGTTAGAACCGGATGAAACCGGTTTGAACCGGTTTAAACCGGATAAAATCTGTCCAATAGTGAATTAACATAGAAAATGGGCATGGAATAAACCGGTATGAAGCGGTTCTGAACCAGCATCAACTCCTCTGGACTGGTTTGAAACGGATGGAACAAGTCAGAACCGGATGGAACCAGTTTGAACCGGTTTAAACCGGATAAAACCTGTCCAATAATCGATGAACATACAAAATCAGCATGGAATAAACCGTTTTGAACCGGTTATGAACCAATATCAACTCCTCTGACTGGACTGAACCGGACGGAACCAGTTAGAACCGGATGGAACCGGTTTGAACCGGTTTGAACCGGATAATATCTGTCCAAAAGTGAATTAACATACAAAATCTTCATGGAATAAACCGGTTTGAACCGGTTATGAACCAGAATCATCTCCTCTGGACTGGTCTGAACCGGATGGAACCTGTTATAACCGGATGGAACCGGTTTGAACCGGTTTAAACCGGATAAAACCTGTCCAATAGTTAATAAACATACAAAATCGGCATGGAATAAACCGGTTTGAAGCGGTTCTGAAACAGTATCTACTAATCTGGACTAGTCTCAACCGGATGGAACCAGCTAGAAACGGATGGAACCGGTTTGAAATGGTTGAAATCGGTTAAAATCTGTCCAATGATGAACTAAAATACAAAATCGGCATGGAATTAACCGGTTTGAACCGGTGTTGAACCAGAATCATCTCCTCTGTACTGGTCTGAACCGGATGGAACCAGTTATAACCGGATGGAACCGGTTTGAACCGGTTAGAAGCGGTTTAAACCGGATAAAATCTGTCCAATAATGAAATAACATACAAAATCGGCATGGAAAAAACCGGTTTAAAGCGGTTCTGAACCAGTAGCAACTCCTCTGGAGTGGTCAGCACCGGATGGAACCAGTTAGAACCGGATGGAACCGGTTTGAACCGGATTAAACCGGATAAAACCTGTCCAATAATGATTGAACATACAACATCGGCATGGAATAAAATTGTTTGAACCGGTCATAGACCAGTATCAACTCCTTTGACTGGACTGAACCGGACGGAACCAGTTAGAACCGGATGAGACCGGTTTGAACCGGTTCAAACCGGATAAAACCTGTCCAATAATGAATTAACATACAAAATCGGCATGGAATAAACCGGTTTGAACCGGTTATGAACCAGAATCGTCTCCTCTGGACTGGTGTGAACCGGATGGAACCAGTTATAACCGGATGGAACCGGTTTGAACCGGTTTAAATCTGTTAAAACCTGTCCAATAATGAACTAACATACAAAATCGGCATGGAATTAACCGGTTTGAACCGGTATTGAAACAGAATCATTTCCTCTGGACCGGTCTGAACCGGATGGAACCAGTTATAACCGGATGGAACCGGTTTGAACCGGTTTGAACCGGATTAAACGGGATCAAATCTGTCCAAAAATGAATTAACATACAAGATCGGCATGGAATGAACCGGTTTGAAGCGGTTCTGAACCAGTAGCAACTCCTCTGGACTGGTCTGAACCGGATATAACCAGTTAGAACCGGATGGAACCGGTTTGAATCGGTTTAAACCGGATAAAATCTGTCCAATAGTGAATTAACATACAAAATTGGCATGGAATAAACCGGTTTGAACCGGTTATGAGCAAGTACGATCTCCGCTGGACTGGTTTGAACCGGATGGAACGAGTCAGTACCGGATGGAAACGGTTTGAACCGGTTTAAACCGGATAAAACCTGTCCAATAATCGATGAACATACAAAATCAGCATGGAATAAACCGGTTTGAACCGGTCATGAACCAGTATCAACTACTCTGGACTGGTCTGAACCGGATGGAACCAGTTAGAACCGGATGGAACCGGTTTCAAACGGGATAAAACCTGTCCAATAATGAATTATCACACAAAATCTTCATGAAATAAACCGGTTTGAACCGGTTATGAACCAGTATGATCTCCAATAGACTGGTTTGAACCGGATGGAAGGAATCTGAACCGGATGGAACCGGTTTGAACCGGTTTGAACCTGATAAAAACTATCCAATAATCGATTAACATACAAAATCAGCATGGAATAAACCGGTTTGAACCGGTTCTAAACCAATATCAACTTCAATGACTGGACTGAACCGGACGGAACCAGTTACAACCGGATGGAACCGGTTTGAACCGGTTTAATCCGGATTAAACCTGTCCAATAGTGAATTAACATACAAAATCGGCATGGAATAAACCGGTTTGAAGCGGTTCTGACCCAGTATCAACTCCTCTGGACTGGTCTCAACCGGATAGAACCAGTTAGAACCGGATGGAACCGGTTTGAACCGGTTTAAACCGGATAAAATCTGTCCTGTAGTGAATTAACATACAAAATCGGAATGGAATAAATCGGTTTGAACCGATCATGAACCAGTAGCAACTCCTATGGATTGGTCTGAACCGGATGTAACAGTTAGAACCGGATAGAACCGGTTTGAACCGGATTAAACCGGATAAAACCTGTCCAATAATGATTGAACATACAACATCGGCATGGAATAAACCTGTTTGAACCGGTCATGGACCAATATCAACTCCTTTGACTGGACTGAACCGGACGGAACCAGTTAGAACCGGATGAAACCGGTTTGAACCGGTTTAAACCGGATAAAATCTGTCCAATAGTGAATTAACATAGAAAATCGGCATGGAATAAACCGGTATGAAGCGTTTCTGAACCACTATCAACTCCTCTGGACTGGTTTGAACCGCATGGAAACAGTCAGAACCGGATGGAACCGGTTTGAACCGGTTTAAACCGGATAAAACCTGTCCAATAATCGATGAACATACAAAATCAGCATGGATTAAACCGGTTTGAACCGGTTATGAACCAATATCAACTCCGCTGAGTTGACTGAACCGGACGGAACCAGTTAGAACCGGATGGAACCGGTTTGAACCGGTTTGAACCGGATAATATCTGTCCAAAAGTGAATTAACATACAAAATCTTCATGGAATAAACCGGTTTGAACCGGTTATGAACCAGAATCATCTCCTCTGGACTGGTCTGAACCGGATGGAACCTGTTATAACCGGATGGAACCGGTTTGAACCGGTTTAAACCGGATAAAACCTGTCCAATAGTTAATAAACATACAAAATCGGCATGGAATAAACCGGTTTGAAGCGGTTCTGAAACAGTATCTACTAATCTGGACTAGTCTCAACCGGATGGAACCAGCTAGAAACGGATGGAACCGGTTTGAAATGGTTGAAATCGGTTAAAACCTGTCCTATGATGAACTAAAATACAAAATCGGCATGGAATTAACCGGTTTGAACCGGTGTTGAACCAGAATCATCTCCTCTGTACTGGTCTGAACCGGATGGAACCAGTTATAACCGGATGGAACCGGTTTGAACCGGTTTGAAGCGGTTTAAACCGGATAAAATCTGTCCAATAATGAAATAACATACAAAATCGGCATGGAAAAAACCGGTTTGAAGCGGTTCTGAACCAGTAGCAACTCCTCTGGAGTGGTCTGCACCGGATGGAACCAGTTAGAACCGGATGGAACCGGTTTGAACCGGATTAAACCGGATAAAACCTGTCCAATAATGATTGAACATACAACATCGGCATGGAATAAAATTGTTTGAACCGGTCATAGACCAGTATCAACTCCTTTGACTGGACTGAACCGGACGGAACCAGTTAGAACCGGATGAGACCGGTTTGAACCGGTTCAAACCGGATAAAACCTGTCCAATAATGAATTAACATACAAAATCGGCATGGAATAAACCGGTTTGAACCGGTAATGAACCAGAATCGTCTCCACTGGACTGGTGTGAACCGGATGGAACCAGTTATAACCGGATGGAACCGGTTTGAACCGGTTTAAATCTTTTAAAACCTGTCCAATAATGAACTAACATACAAAATCGGCATGGAATTAACCGGTTTGAACCGGTATTGAAACAGAATCATTTCCTCTGGACCGGTCTGAACCGGATGGAACCAGTTATAACCGGATGGAACCGGTTTGAACCGGTTTGAACCGGATTAAACGGGATAAAATCTGTCCTGTAGTGAATTAACATACAAAATCGGCATGGAATAAATCGGTTTGAACCGATCATGAACCAGTAGCAACTCCTCTGGATTGGTCTGAACCGGATGGAACCAGTTAGAACCGGATGGAACCGGTTTGGACCGGTTTGAACCGGATAAAACCTCTCCAATAATGAATTATCATACAAAATCGGCATGGAATAAACCGGTTTGTACCGGTTATGAACCAGTATCAACTGCTCTGCAGTAGTCTCAACCGGACTGGTCTGAACCGGATGGAACCAGTCAGAACCGGTTGGAACCGGTTTGAACCGGTTTAAACCGGGTAAAACCTGTCCAATAATCGATGAACATACAAAATCGGCATGGATTAAACCGGTTTGAACCGGTTATGAACCACTATCAACTCCTCTGACTGGACTGAACTTGACGGAACCAGTTAGAACCGGATGGAACCGGTATGAACCGGTTCAAACCGGATAAAACCTGTCCAATAGTGAATTAACATACAAAATGGCATTGGAATAAACCGGTTTGAAGCGGTTCTGAACCAGTATCAACTGCTCTGCAGTAGTCTCAACCGGATGGAACCAGCTAGAAACGGATGGAACCGGTTTGAACCGGTTTAAATCGGTTAAAACCTGTCCAATAATGAACAAACATACAAAATCGGCATGGAATTAACCGGTTTGAACCGGTATTGAAACAGAATCATTTTCTCTGGACTGGTCTGAACCGGATGGAACCAGTTATAACCGGATGGAACTGGTTTGAACCGGTTTGAACCGGTTCAAACTGGATAAAACCTGTCCAATAGTGAATTAACATACAAAATTGGCCTGGAATAAACCGGTTTGAACCGGTCATGAACCAGTATCAACTCCTCTGGACTGGTCTGAACCGGATGGAACCAGTTAGAACCGGATGGAACCGGTTTGAACCGGTTTGAACAGGATAAAACCTGTCCAATAATGAATTATCATACAAAATCGGCATGGAATAAACCGGTTTGAGGCGGTTCTAAACCAGTAGCAACTCCTCTGGACGGGTCTGTACCGGATGTAACAGTTAGAACCGGATAGAACCGGTTTGAACCGGATTAAACCGGATAAAACCTGTCCAATAATGATTGAACATACAACATCGGCATGGAATAAACCTGTTTGAACCGGTCATGGACCAATATCAACTCCTTTGACTGGACTGAACCGGACGGAACCAGTTAGAACCGGATGAAAAAGGTTTGAACCGGTTTAAACCGGATAAAATCTGACCAATAGTGAATTAACATAGAAAATCGGCATGGAATAAACCGGTATGAAGCGTTTCTGAACCACTATCAACTCCTCTGGACTGGTTTGAACCGGATGGAAACAGTCAGAACCGGATGGAACCGGTTTGAACCGGTTTAAACCGGATAAAACCTGTCCAATAATCGATGAACATACAAAATCAGCATGGATTAAACCGGTTTGAACCGGTTATGAACCAATATCAACTCCGCTGAGTGGACTGAACCGGACGGAACCAGTTAGAACCGGATGGAACCGGTTTGAACCGGTTTGAACCGGATAATATCTGTCCAAAAGTGAATTAACATACAAAATCTTCATGGAATAAACCGGTTTGAACCGGTCATGAACCAGAATCATCTCCTCTGGACTGGTCTGAACCGGATGGAAACAGTTAGAACCGGATGGAACCGCTTTGAACCGGTTTAAACCGGATAAAACCTGTCCAATAGTCAATTAACATACAAAATCGGCATGGAATAAACCGGTTTGAAGCGGTTCTGAAACAGTATCTACTAATCTGGACTAGTCTCAACCGGATGGAACCAGCTAAAAACAGATGGAACCGGTTTGAAATGGTTGAAATCGGTTAAAACCTGTCCAATAATGAACTAACATACAAAATCGGCGTGGAATTAACCGGTTTGAACCGGTGTTGAACCAGAATCATCTCCTCTGTACTGGTCTGAACCGGATGGAACCAGTTATAACCGGATGGAACCGGTTTGAACCGGTTTGAAGCGGTTTAAACCGGTTAAAATCTGTCCAATAATTAATTAACATACAAAATCGGCATAGAGAAAACCGGTTTGAAGCGGTTCTGAACCAGTAGCAACTCCTCTGGACTGGTCTGCACCGGATGGAACCAGTTAGAACCGGTTGGAACCGGTTTGAACCGGATTAAACCGGATAAAACCTGTCCAATAATTTATTGAACATACAACATCGGCATGGAATAAACCTGTTTAAACCGGTCATAGACCAATATCAACTCCTTTGACTGGACTGAACCGGACGGAACCAGTTAGAACCGGATGAAACCGGTTTGAACCGGTTCAAACCGGATTCAAACCGGATAAAACCTGTCCAATAATGAATTAACATACACAATCGGCATGGAATAAACCGGTTCGAACCGGTTATGAACCAGAATCGTCTCCTCTGGACTGGTCTGAACCGGATGGAACCAGTTATAACCGGATGGAACCGGTTTGAACCGGTTTAAATCTGTTAAAACCTGTCCGATAATGAACTAACATACAAAATCCGCATGGAATTAACCGGTTTGAACCGGTGTTGAACCAGAATCATCTCCACTGGACTGGTCTGAACCGGATGGAACCAGTTATAACCGGATGGAACAGGTTTCAACCGGTTTGAACCGGTTTAAACCGGATAAAATCTGTCCAATAATAAACTAACATACAAAATCGGCATGGAATAAACCGGTTTCAAGCGGTTCTGAACCAGTAGCAAATCCTCTGGACAGGGCTGCACCGGATGGAACCAGTTAGAACCGGATGGAACCGGTTTGAACCGGTTTAAACGGGATACAACCTGTCCAATAATGATTGAACATACAACATCGGCATGGAAGAAACCGGTTTGAAGCGGTTCTGAACCAATATCAAATCCTCTGGACTGGTCTGAACCGGATGGAACCAGTTAGAACCGGATGGAACCGGTATGAACCGTTCGATCCGGATAAAGCCTGTCCAATAATGAATTAACATTCAAAATCGGCATGGAATAGACCGGTTTGAACCGGTTATGAACCAGAATCATCTCCTCTGGACTGGTCTGAACCCTAATGGAACAGTTATAACCGGATGGAACCGGTTTTAACTGGTTCAAATCGGATAAAATCTGTCCAATAATGATTGAACATACAACATCGGCATGGAATAAACCGGTTCGAACCGGTTCTGAACCAGTATCAACTCCTCTGGACTGGTCTGAACCGGATGGAACTAGTTTGAACCGGATGGAACTGGTTTGAACCGGGTTAAACCGGATAATATCTGTCCAATAGTGAATTAACATAGAAAATCGGCATGGAATAAACCGGTATGAAGCGGTTCTGAACCACTATCAACTCCTCTGGACTGGTTTGAACCGGATGGAAACAGTCAGAACCGGATGGAACCAGTTATAACCGGATGGAACCGGTTTGAACCGGTTCAAATCGGATAAAATCTGTCCAATAATGATTGAACATACAACATCGGCATGGAATAAACCGGGTCGAACCGGTTCTGAACCAGTATCAACTCCTCTGGACTGGTCTGAACCGGATGGAACTAGTTTGAACCGGATGGAACTGGTTTGAACCGGGTTAAACCGGATAATATCTGTCCAATAGTGAATTAATATAAAAATCGGCATGGAATAAAAAGGTTTGAACCGGTTCTGAACCAGTATCAACTCCTCTGGACTGGACTGAACCGGAGGGAACCAGTTAGATCCGGATGGAACCGGTTTGAACCGGTTGAAACCGGATAAAACCTGTCTAATAATCGATGAACATAGAAAATCGGCATGGAATAAACCGGTTTGAAGCGGTTCTGAACCAGTATCAACTCCTCTGGACTGGTCTCAACCGGATGGAACCAGCTAGGACCGGATAGAACCGGTTAAACCGGTTGAAACCGGAAAAAACC
>JAECUM010095541.1:0-116716 GCA_016617855.1 Megalonaias nervosa
ATATTGAATGACAAATAATGCACTTACCAGCCAGAAGGAATCATTTATCCGTCAACACATTTAATCCGTAAGCAAATTTCACTTAACACTTGCCATATTTCCAAGAGAGAAAAATAAATTTTCAACGAATCAGTGAACTTGAAAGTTTAGCACATGGTTATCAGCTAGGGTCCGTATTTGGAGGGTCTTTTATACAAGGAAGTACTTTTACAATCAATATTAATTACAACACAAGTATGTCACAAACAGTTTCACCTCTTCTAAAGATAGTGATAGTGACACGGATCTCTAATTACCCGCGAATAACCCAAACACGGACACTCATGCTAGATGTATTTACACTACAACAGAGCTGTGTGGCCGAGTACAGTTTTATTATGTACAATTTAATTTTCTAAATTGGAACTAATGAAAATGAAACATTTTCTTGTAATAAATATTAAGTATTTATTGTTAATTTCATATAACATCCATATATTAAATGTGATAATACCTAAAAACTATGCAACGTTTAATGTTGTTATTTTGTTTTGACTCACGCATAAAAACTGTGTACTTCGGATGACACATCACGCCACAGTCCTGATTAACATATTTGTTTTAATGCACCACATGTAAGCATTGGCGCGTGAACTATACTGCACAAGTAACGGTATCCTTTCTTACTTTCAAGGATAATATTGGGTGAGAAAAAGAATCTACGTTGGGATTTGGACCGAGACAAGGAAATCCCAGTCGCTGGGTTACATTATATGTCTCCCCACTCGTCGAGCCTCGTGGGGAGACAAATAATGTAAGCCCTTGACTGGGATTTCCTTGGAATAATTGAGAAGGAGTCATTCCTTTATTTTCAGATGCCTTTCATTGTGGTTGTGAAAACTGGTGGTGGAAGGGCACATGTAAGGTGTTTGTGTAGTGCAGTTAGAGGCTGTGAGCTGGAAATGGAAGTATTGTTCGGCCCTTCCCATAGTGGAGAAGCCATGCAATTGTGAGGTTATAGCTGAGTATTTGTGGTCATTGGTTGATTAGAGAAAAATTGTTTGTAATCTGCCCAATATGGAATCTTCCAGTTGACAATGTCTGTTCAAGTCCTTGGAAATAGGGGAAAACAAGAGACTTCTAGCCAGAACTCACGCGATTGTTTGATTCGCTCGGTAGACAGACTAACAAGTAGATCTCCGCTCTTTTTCCTCAGACATTACAGGTAGCGGAGACCAACATGGCCGGGCCGTATTTCATACTGAAGCTTTCACCCTCCAGTTAGTTCTGACTATAACTAATTACGCTCGCTGGTAATTATTCCAATAACTGCATGAAGCCTGTAGAACAATGCTTGAGGTAGTGAGTTTAAATTTGATGGGATGAATAGTTTACAGTTGAAAAAATGTTTGAATTGAGCGCGTGCTTGAGAAGTTATACGAAGTCAGACCCTGATTTTACGATCAAATTTAGTAGTAGTTATGCTTTTTGTACATACATACTTGTTCATAATTTGTACAAATTAATCGAAACAGAAAAACGACAAAGCTTTGAAACACATATACGTCACTGTTAGTTATAATAGACATTCTTTAATTACCATGACGGAAAAATACATGTTGTAATTTTTCTTCAATATCAGTATGTAAAGAAATAGTGTTCGATATGATTGATGCAGATGACGTGTTGTACATACCAGCTTCCACTTTTAGGGACTCAAAAGGGGTGTTTTGTTCTGCAATGTTGAAGTAATATCCATACTCCTTGTTATATTTCAGGATACAGTTTGGCCCTTCGAATCTAAAATAAAGACATTTGTAGACAATTCTCTCGCTTTTCCCATGTAAAATAAACACAGTATTTTATACCTTTTGAATAAAAATTGCGACATAAAAGTTGATAAACAAATGTGAGATTACGTGATACATAAACAATACATCGTATTCACATTATTTGAGGGCTTGGGGATATAGAATAGCTCCTATGATCTCGCCTACATGTCAAAAGAGGCGACAAGTGGAGATATGAGCCGCGTTGGCTTTGTAGTTATTATATTGGACTCGAAACGACAAGGATGCGGATATAAATCCTTTCTTTAGATCAGTCCATGACGGGTGCCATGGCGTGTCCTTAGGTAAGGCACTAATTAAATTGTACAAGCAATAAATAACCTACTTGTGTTGCTGTACTGTAAAACACCTAACTACTTACCTTCAGTTCTTGTGAAGGCTTTGCAGTTTATTCAGTGACGAGAGAATCGCTTCATTTCTTTCTGTTTACTGTTCATTAGTGCATGGGCGCCCGCACATAGCAACAAGGAGGGAGGTGGGTACTTGCCAACAACCCCTCCCCATCAATGTCACCTCTAAACATATTTTGCCCTACATCCGTAAAACTTAATAGCTGACCACCATATGTTTGCCACCCCCCACCCCCCAAGAAATAATAATTCCGCGGGCGCACCTGCATTAGTGTTAATTGCCTTGCTCGTGTAATGCAACATCCTCAATTGAAATTACATCCAGAGCGTGTTAAACATGAGGTTCGAAATAAACAATCCGGCATTTAATTGACCAATTTCTCGACGTGTTTTCTGCCGTATGCAGAAAGAACATTTGTTTGTTTTATTGGCACTTTTAACAATATATTGGCTATATTATGCCGAAGAAATGCAAACTGAGTGTCTTTCCGACGGAAACATCTGCGGAAGCTGGCCTGGGTGGGTATCGAAGCCGCGACGCATAGAAGAGGAGTCTGACACTCTACTATATCGCGATTTCGAAGGTAATGGATACAGTTCAGCTAATCCTCTTTTGTATCCATACTCCGTATTTAACACCAGCTTAAAGAATATTGAAAGATTGCACCTCGAAGGAAGTTATTATGTATGTTGAAAAATTATTTGTCTAATCATGCAGTCTACCCGAGCAAATGTTTACAGATGATGCACTTTTTCCAATCTTATACATAGCTTATGTAATGGTCGCCCGGAAAAGGATCATGTATAGAGTAGGGGAATACAATCGTCTCGCAACGCCGCTGTAACGGGTTTTGCTCACCGGTTCCGGTACTCACGAAGGTTAATGTCCGCTTATTTAAGATTATGATAGTATTCTCCAACTTTCACCACTTCCAAGTCAATCTTACGCCACCACTTGTACAGTCGAGAATGCTTGATATAACATGGAGTAAATAGCAATATATGATGACCAAAATGGTCAGAGAAAAATGGCATAATACCGATGACGGTACGCGCCGTATTGCATTCAGATAATGACGCAACGCACTGAACTGCGTTCCATCATGCCTTTGAAAGTACCGTCATCAGTCGTATGTCATTTTTCTGTTAAAGTCTCTGTCGAATCGAAAAAAAAAAAAAAAAACCACGACAAAAAACCACGACAAACTGCTAATTGCCCTTTGTATAAGTTGCTAGAATTTGTAGTACATTTGAAGTAAACAATAAATAAAGTCTGATGTTAGTAAACCAAGAGTTGATCTACTTACTCGGCAACGAAAACTTCTAATTCCCCATCTAAATCTACATCGGTTACCGCCATTCCTACCGGTTTCTTTGGGAAGGGAAGCTTCATTCTGTAGGTGAGACTCTCAAAGGTCATCGATCTCTGCTGGGCATGCGCCATCAATTGCCAGGATGATGTAACAATCAGAAGAAGGGCCATATGTTGTATTTCCATGGTGACTGAATTTTGCAAATCAGAGCGAGTAGTTTTCACGCACACAAATATATAAGATTTTGACTATATTAAATTTACAGTTCCTGTGAATAAATAAAACAAATTTCAAATAAAAAGGCCTTCATGCACCTTTTTACAGAAATTTCGAGCTATCAAAACCATTCACAGGTTCTGATGCTGAGGAACAAGCTGATCACACTTCGTTCTTCCTGTTTTAAAGTTCAGGTGTTACGTGTATGTTTTACTTAGCTGAAATGAAACCTGTATCTGATAAAGGAATCAGAGTTAGTGAAACGCGTCTATTTAGATGGCAGTTGCATGTGTAATCACAAAGTATCACACGTTTTTCACCGGTTTCTTATAACTCAGTCAGAGCTGTGTTCTTAGGACAACTCGCAAGTGGAAGATCAATAATTCAGTTACTGAATCTACCTGCCTCACATTTTTATTTAGGTAGAACCAAATATTATCTGATTGCAGCATGGTGGGAACAAATGCATAAATAATATATAAACCAACAGCATGCAACAGATCTACTGAGCCATGAACAGAGAATTACGTTTTGGATCGGCTTATGAGGTCAGTCTCTAGATGTGTATATTTAAAATCAACGGCGTATTTTAACACACACCAACACACCAACACACACACACACAGAGTAACGTAGCATAGTAAATAAAATCAACATAAAGCAAACTCATTCATATATTTGTATTTAAATTATAGTTTTATTTACGTTAAAACAATGTTTTCAGTATTCAACAAAAACATCGACTCGACCGTTAAAGAATCTTTGTCTGAGCACAAAACTCGTCAGTGATTGAGTGTGTGTGTGTGTGTGTGTGTGTGTGTGTGTGAGAGAGAGAGAGAGAGAGAGAGAGAGAGATGTCAAATCACCCGGGGCCTCAGTCGGGGCTAACCCAAATAATATATAACCCTTCGACGCTTGTGTGTGTGTGTGTGTGTGTGTGTGTGTGTGTGTGTGAGAGAGAGAGAGAGAGAGAGAGAGATGTCAAATTACCCGGGGCCTCAGTCGGGGCTAACCCAAATAATATATAACCCTTCGACGCTTGTGTTGAGACTGAGGCTTCATAACTATCGCTGATGGCGTCACATGTCAGATTAACCTTGGTGGTTCTCTTGGTCACCAATGTGACCTTCGGTCGAGTCTCTTCATTGATTGATTCAATCGTACGCGCCCTGAGAAAGTCCAATGACGTTGCAGATGGTGCCATCTTTTAAGGAGAACACGAACGAGTTATTCGTGGGGAATTCCCCAAATGGTCCCAATCGAATATAGGGTTAACTGCGATAAACACGCAACGATGCGAGTGGGATCTCGAGTGTGAGACCTTCCTCCGCGCTGATTGGTATAGAAAAAAACAATGCATACGATTCTGGTTTTGTTGATGAGATTGTGATTATCGCGGTAACGCTCGGAGTTGTGTTAGGAACAACACGTTGCATTGCAACATTGATTTCGCGAAGAATCGCCTCTTAACTCATCATCGGTGTACGAACTTCGTTCGTTACATAAATCGTCGATGTCTTCAATAAGTTTAAGCATCAACGCGCGAAACTTCCCTGGGTCCATGGTGTCATTGGTGAGCAACCGCTGACAAATCGATGTTGCCTTATTAATGACTTCTGACGCGTTGTTGCCCGCGAACCGACCCCACGAGTGTTTCCGCAAGAAAGTGGGGGTCGCACAGACCAGAAAAGCCTTCTCTTTATTCTCTTAATCATATGCATGGTCGACTCGCGCCTCGTCATACTTTTTAGTTGCATTTCTTAACGTTCATTTTGTTTTGTGGAGTTAGTGGGAAAGGTGGTCCACGTTTCCGGGCTCTAATTGCCTCGTCATCTGCACGTTTTTGTTGCTCATATGCAACGTTATCTGTATGTTTTTGTTCCGCTTCTTCTTTTTTGATTAGAATTTCCCCAGCTTGTTCCCAGAGGGGTCAAGGTGGTTGGGCCTGCAAGGGCGATAAACATCTTAGTTGCTGTATAGTTGCACGTTGTTTTGGGGTTTTGGTGCCGTACGTCTTTGTTTTCCCGTTGTGGATGCAGAAGGTATTTGTGACTGTTGCTCATGTGCACGTCTTTGTTTTTCTTCTTCTTGTTCTCTTAGCAATTTAGCTAATATGCACTTTACTGTTCCTCTATTTTTTTGTTCTCTTGTCTATTCTTGTTGTTGTTCCAGTGTCGGTGATATATTTTTGTTTCTCTTCGGGTTCTACAAGTTATTTTATTTCTTTCTGTGTTGATGACACAGGTTTTCTTTTCTATCGGGCTGCAGGAGGTTTTGCCGATGCTAAACGCATTTTCTTCTTCTTCTTGATAGCTTAGCCATTCTTGTTATTCCTATGTGGGTGGTTCATCTTTCTTGTTTCTAATGGTAAGTTTACCTGGTGGAGGTGCAGGTAACTATTCGTGTCCTGCTACGAATGCTTCCTTATCAATAGATGGAGGTGTGGAAAATTGCATCAATGGAGATTCGTATGAGCGTTCAGGTTCATATAATGATTGCGGTTTGTATGATGGTCTGGGTTCGGGTTCGCGTGGATGTGAGCAAAATCGTTTTCTGAGGCTTTCTATATATTATCAGCATTTCGTTGCCTTCGTAAATGTTTCCATCTGCAACTCTTTGAAACATTTCTGTTTTAATAATTAAACAGCAGGTCAGTGACTTGTTTAAGTCCATGCGTCTTTATATTCGATGTTTTTGTTTTTAAAATCGAAGTTTTTCCGTTCGGAGGATATCTCGAGAGCAACCATGAAAGGATTTTTAAAGATCCACTGACGATCTGGTTCATCGAAATTTCACAGATTTGTTTTCGGCGTTGACAGGTACACGGGAGATGGAGGAAAAATTTCAATTTCCGCTATGGTGTCTTCATCAACTTTTGGGAATCTCTCCAAATGTTCAATGGCTCAGGGTGTCCTGAGAATTGGACCCGGGTTTTCGTCTGTTCCCATCATCGCCCCAGTGCTTTCCGCTAATTTCTTTATCTGTTCCGCGGGTTTCTCTCTCACCCACCTACGTATGTCCTGGCTACAATCTGTTTTATTGGTTTGATCAGCGGTACAAACGTTTGTTCAAAACCCTCTGTGAGAGCTTCAGATGTACAGCTTGTCTCGACTACAGCATCTCTTTGACAATTTTGCAACAACTATAACATTACGAATCAGTTGCTAGTGTTCGCGAGCAGCTTTCCGGCATCGTTCCCCATACTATAGCAGCAGGGAGGGCGAATCCTAAAAAATTTTAACTCAGAAATTACGCCGAAAACTAAAGTTACCTACGGAGACGAAAATGCAAACATCAATAACGTCAAAACCAAAATCTCTAACCGACCCCAAACTTTCCTATTTGGGTTAGCTTATTTTTCTTACTTTATTTTTTGACTTTTGTGTTTTTGTTTTTTTATGGCGTGTTTGTTTATGTAACCGCTCACTCACTCTTTGTCGTCGTCCTCCCTGCTGCTGTGTCTGTCAATCAAAAATTTTATCGAGACCTACACGATACCTCGACCGAGGATCATGTAAATTTATCGTGATAAATCCGTGTGGGGTAGCTTGTGCTTTTAAAAAGGAGTTTTTGAATTTAATCATATCCATATCACCTGAACACCAAGTCTGATGAATGTTTCGCAGAGTATGTGTATCGACTCCATTAAACACAACTAACATACTGCAATTGTCTCTGATCGCTTTAGGTATTTATGTATATCGCTGAGTAACATAAATCACGTCTGTATTTTTATGTCTGCCTCTAGAAAATATCCGAGCTGGATATGATTGTTTGTCCAACATCACATCATCATATTGTTACGTGTAGGCTCGTACAAATGTAACAGAAGAAAAGAGTGAAGTCAACAAGCTTTGTATATTTTAACAAAATAATTTATTTCCCTAGAAAACAATATAAAAATTGGTAAATAGGACTTACAGTTTGTGAATATAATCCAAAATTTGATCCTAAGAATGAAAACACAAGTCCTATCGCTAAATAGTTCTATTAGAATCCAGGTTCGAATCTCGACGACATACAAATATGGAAGGCGATGACGTCAGATGCGGTCCAATGTACAAATATCAACAATTCCTCAATTGAATCACAGTCTTTGTTTCCGAATAATTCCAGAATAAATTTCCATGAATATCTTTCAGAATTTTTTATAAGAAAGTCAACTTGTTGAGTTTCCAGGAGAATAAATTATTAAATCCAAAAATCAGATGAAAAACAAACAATCTGGCAACAAATGAAAAAGAAACACCTTGTTCCTTCAAGATGTTAAAACGACTCTGACAGAAGAATATTAAGAATGCGTATTTAAACCCCCAAAACATCATTTCAAGTCTCTCGAGATGGGTCATGTGGTCTCTTACTACAAGAAATCCATCACGTACGCCAGTGTAGCCCCACTTAAAAACCAATAGTAAAGAAACGTTGTTTACACATGGTGATCACGCAAGCAAAGTATGGCCCTGATACTGACCAATCATTTTAACTGCCTGTTTACAAACTTCCCCAACCTAAGACGAACTAGGTTAACTAAAAATAATTCTCATGTAACACGTTTTACGTCTTAGATAAATAACATTTAGTAAAAGAAAATATCGAATTACTGAAAAAGAATTTCGAATCCTTTCAATAATCATTACAATAAAATGTAATGAAACAAAAATAAAATAACAAAGAATTTTAAAACTAACACACAAGCAGTTTAATTACATATACGTAACACTATACTACGAGATTATTAATACGTCCGTCGAGATCATCCACAGATGGAGCTTCATCAATATCGGTGATAAAATCAACAATATCATTATCATCATCTTCATCCAACGACTTCGCTTCCTCATTAAAATCTTTAAGCTCATCGTAGCATCTCTGATCATCTACGGATGGTGTCACTAAATACAACTTATCCCACTTGAGCCATCTCATTATTAGATTAAGCAATAATTGCGTCTTACCAGACCCAAATGGACCTATTATAATTGCTCTGATAGAATTTGGTAACGCTACATGATGCTTACTTTCGTGTCGCTGAGAAGTCAATGACATCCATGTTGTACAAATATAATAAATAATATAAATTCATATTGTGTTCGATGCAGAGCATCCACCCCCACCAGTGGATTAACAACAATAACAACAAAAAATAAAAAGCGTGCGCTTACAGGCAAGTGTGTAAAATGTGGTACGAACAAATCCAAATTTATTTCGTCTCGCCTGACTGATGTCAGGGGTGGTGACATCGCTGCTTCACTGGGAAAATTACCAGGAACACCATGGGCTAAATACTCAAGAGAAAAACATCTTACTGGATATAATTATTGTGGTCCTGGAACTCGACTTGATATCCGACTTGATGAACGAGACCAACCAAGACCAGGAGAGTATCCAATAAATGCGATTGTCATATTCATGATGTTGCGTATAAAAATAAAGATTTACAACAATGACATATTGCAGACGTGAAGTTGATTCACTTGTTAAATTCCATAAAAAATAAATCTCTGAGAAAAACTTGCTAGCTTCCTAGTAAAATCAGCGATGAAAGGTAAACTAGTGCTAGGAGCTGGTAATTGATCATACATAACTATTATAATGGAATCGATTTATTATAGCCCAAGATGATATTGGAGAGGTAGAGAAGCGATTAGTAAACTTGCTGATGCAGCAGGTGTAGCACGTTCTGTTGCTGTACATTGGTTAGCACGGCAGGCAATATGGCAAATTTATCTACCACCACCTATAAAAATTCAGTACACACATTTTGATGTCAGTACTTCCAATGAAGTTCATCAAGCAGATATTTTGTTTTTACCTCGTGATACTATTAAAACACGTAGACGTCAATCACGTACATACAAATACGCGTTAACTGTCGTTGACGTTGCAAGTGGATATAAAGAAGTAGAACCATTATCAACAAAAACAGCAACTAAAGTTGCATCTGCTTTTCAACGAATTTATCAACGTGGTGGTCTACGATGGCCACAGCTACCATAGGTTGATCCTGGCAAAGAATTTCTTGGTGCAGTATCATCTCTGATGAAAAAACATAATGTCAAAATCAGACGAAGGCATACCGCAATTCATCGCGATCAGGCAATCGTTGAATGATTTAATCGAACACTTGCTGAGCGGTTATTTGGATATCAGTATGCGCTGGAAATATCACTGAATAAAGTTCAGAAAGACAAAAGATCTCATGAATGGGTTGTAAGACTACCAAGTGTGATAACTGCGTTAAATAATGAAATTACTCGTGCAACTTCCATGAAACCCATAAATGCGATCACGGAAAAAAATCATATACCAATACAACGATGTGACTCTTCCTCAAAACAACCAGTACTAGGTAATGTGACTGCAAGATATTTATATGAACCCGGTGAACTTGAAGGTGGTAAAAAAAAGTGCAACTGATTCTATTTGGAGTGTGACCACACATAAAATTTCCAGCGTGGTAAGATCCACGGGAAGACGTGCAATCTACAGACAAGATTCAACTGCTCCTCAGCGTGGATTTGTACGTGAACAATTACAAGTAATTCCTGAAGATACACAATTACCACCGCCTTCACTTTTGTAAAAGCAGGATACCAGCACCCCTACTTCGTTTACACTCAAGACAGGTCAATATCACATTTCACGTGTGTGACCGAGATTACTATTAATTCTATCCATGGTGAATTGTTTTGGATTATTATTCGAATATTGCCATGACATTATTGTATTACAGCTCGCACAATGATTATTCTGTTGTTGTTTCAGTGTCATGATAAAATCAACATCGAGATCAAGGTCACGTTTTTTTTTTTTTTTTTTTTGTCAGAGTACTGATAACTAGCTAATTTTTTCTTGACAACATCTTTAATGTTTATATCAGTTATTTCCTCGGTCATCACGCGATCTATTACAACTTTCTTCCGCTGAGACATTTTTCTGACTCTCGACACCGCTGGATAAACTATATTTGACCATTCGATCCGATCATCGACAATCCAGATATTTGTATTAAAAATAGTTAATCCCTGTGACGAGTGAATCGTTATAGCGTATCCTAGCGTCCACGGAGATTTGTCCATTGTTAATGCTCTTTCAACGGCATTCACATCAACAACAACAATATCATTAAGAACGAGTTTTTGTTTCTCATTCGTTCCTGGAATATCGACCTTAATATTTTGTTTTCGTGTATCTGCTGGGCGATAACAAAGCGGCACTGGCAAATCCGAAAATCCTTCCTTGTGTAACAGAAATAATTTCTCTTGGAGTGTATCACTAACTATCTTCCGACTTGCGACTAACAAATCAGTAGACTTCCATAAATTCCAAAAATCATTCATCGGAGTTTCTGGAATTATTTCACGCATTATCTCACATTGCATCCTATCTGGCTGCAGTCTGATCAAGCTTTTAAATTCTTTCCGTGGTTCATCAATAGCTCTATGGTCATCAGTTATCTCCTCATCATAATCTACGAACTTTTTCAGCCATTTGCTTGGAAATGATTCAACAAAAGGTGGAGGTTGACCATGATCATCGCACATGATAATCGCAGTATTTCTCGTTAACAACCAATCGAGAAATATTTTTAATATCTCCAACGATACCGTACAGATCTCATCCCAAATAATAATCTTAGGAATATGTCTCTCGCCCATTCGCTCAGGAGTCCATATATCTCCCTTCCATCGAAAGAAACTGTGATATGTACACGAATTAACTCCACGTTTGTTTATTTCTCGTGCAAGTCTATGTGTGGGTGTCAAAACAATTATATCGGCGGATTTATTTAATCGTCGAAATAACTGGATCGCACGTGTTGTTTTACCAGAACCACCGCACCAGTTGAGATAAACAGTCTTATGACGGGTTACAGGATCGAACACAGATGGAGCCGATGATAATTCCGATAAACGATTATATTTACAGTAATTATCCTCAGAAATATAATCAGCAGATTCAGAATAATCAAGAATCTGTTCTCATTTTATTCTCCATTCACCCCAAGACGCGTCATTGGAAATTGTTAACTGTTTCAGTGATTCTGTGTATTTTTTATTGATATATAATGAATCTGTAGCAACCCTAACCGTGGTATCAGAAAATCTGTTTATCATCGATAATAAATTTATCGAAACATACGCAAGCATCGAAGATCTTAAATGAGTGAACTGCGGTGATTCACCTTCAGTATAAGTCACGATTGTACCTAATTTAGTTCCATCAGATAAATAAACATTTTCTCGGTCAATAAAAGTGCCTCTCTATGTTGTATCAGCAATAATAAAATCCAATTCCGCATCATCCATGATTAATCTACAACAATGACGTTTGTGATCATATGATCATCCTTGCGTAAATTTACCAATTATTTTTCTCCCAAGATCTTTTGCGATCAGTTCTATCAGGATTTTCAGCATCAGAGTATTTCTTCTGCTGTGGTAACCAGGCTTGTTTCTGCGGACGATATGATATAATTGCTTCACTGAATGTCGATGACACCAAAATTCCCGTATCAATCTTATATCTAACGAAAACTATTGGAACCCAACATTTTTCTGAAAAATGTCTCCCAAACCAAACATAAACAACCGGATGGGGATTCCGTGCTAACTCGAATGACTCAATGCATGCAAATTCGGTCAGGTCAAAATTTGGTAAGGGTACATTTATCGCAACTCTGGTCATCTCGTGTGTTGGATGTCCAAATCTTTTTAAATACTCAGAATATTCTCCGTATCCAAGTAAACTTCCAGGATAACATGCAACCATATCAACCGATATAACATCTTTATAATCGTCTTTAGTATTCCATAATCCACCATGTTAGTATTCGATACAACTGCGTCGGATTACTTCAAGAAATTCCAATCGCGTTGGTTTCCATAAATTTTTCTTCTGAGCAGCGTAGGCAGCAACTGACGGAACGGTAAAACAATTACTGAGTAATCGTTCGACAACATCAGTATCGTTCGTGTATTTCAACGCAAGATTTTTCATTTCGTCATGGAGATATTATGTACGATAACTATCTTCATTAGGCCGTACAAACTGATCATAGTTCACAGACTCTGATCTCTGAAACAACCACAAGGATACAAGGTCACTCTTACTGATATTTCTGATAAAATCAAACCTATCGCCGCTATAGAATTTAACAGTTCGATTTTGTGGAAATATCGTTATATCAGAAGTCCACGCATGTACATTATCATCAATAATTTCTATCGAAGTTCCTTTTCTTTTATATTTTGATTCGTATAAAATCTCTCCAGTTAATGTCTTCACTCTTATTGGAAATCTTAATTTTTTTCCAGTTCAGCAATGTCTTTGATAGACGCTCCAGTATCTTTAACTGTTTCTGCCCACTTATTTATTTTTTTTACGTCTTAGATCGGTTAAACCGTTTCCTCGTTTCGCATTTGTGAAATGTTCTGTAACTCGCTCAGCAACACAATTTAAGTGACAAAAGTCACCACGAGAAATTTTCATTGGTAGAAGTTTATCGACGTTAGGTTTATCATTCAGTGGATATATCGCATAAACTGCCGTTACAGGATATGCTCGTTCATAATAAGGCCTATCAATTCCAGTCAGTATTCCTGGTTTTGAATTTTTATTTATCGTTACAATACCTCCACTATGACCCTGACGAGACACTCGAACAGGATCACGTTTGTCACGGATAATCCACGTGTCGTCCTCTGTCGCTACGATAAATTTTATTTGAAACATATATTTTCGTGCACCGTCGAGATAATTAATAATTGTCGCTGCTCGTTTATCATTCATTGTAGCATCGATAACACCTTTGGTGTCGCGTACAATTCTGAATGTTGACCATACATGAGCTGCACCATCATCGCGAAATTCTCTCTTGGCTTCACTGATACAATTGATTAAAGTTTTATTTGTTAAATCAACCAAAGCTCGCCTTGGTAATTGAGGGGTTATTCTGTCGAGATCGAATCTGGCTTTAGAGGGTTTAATCGCAGATAATCTCGTAAATTCCTCCATATTATAATTAAACCAAATATATATTTAAATTGAAGATTAATTATATATATAATGATTGAAGCAAGAAATAAATGCAAGTGGCTCATGATAGGTTCTTCACTTTCTTGTAACAGGATTTGCATAAATGAATTCTGTGGATGTCACACGCAAAGCGTTCGCAGAGGGAGTCTAGGACCAACACCATGTTTGAAATGTGGTGTTGGGGTCAGAGGAAAAACGCAGTTGTGTGTGCAATGTGGTGGTAAAAAATACAGAGAGCTGAAACGATATTATGATTTAAAAAATAATACCGATGGAGTAGAATCTCCTATAAAAAAAACGCCGAAGTCTATCTCGCCATATTTTCACCTCAACAATAAAATAATAATTTAGACAAATAATATTATTATATAAATGGAGCAAAATGAATTTGTAAAGCATCCCATCATTAAAACTTATCTCGTGATGGTATCATCAGTCACTGTCGACTAAAAAAAGCCAGTCGGTGTTGTTGATAATCCTGGTTATCTCAGATTTACTGTTGGAAAAGAAAGATATTTATCTCATAGATTCGTATATGAATGTTTTAAAGATTGATCAAAGACGGATTTGTGATCGATCACATGAACGGCGGTAAAACTGATAATTCTTTATGTAACTTACAAGCTATTACACAGAGTCTGAATTCAGGGAAATATACTAAATTTCCAAAAGTTGTTAAATCTGTGAATACGGAGACTGGCGAAGAAATAATATTTCAATGAATGCAGCTGGAAAATATTTTGAAATTTGCATTCCTTCAATACAGCGTGTAGCGGATAAAATATACAAATCAGCGTATTCGAAAAAATTTAACCAAAAATTAACATTTTACTATCTCCCTATTGTATTAGGTGATGAAGGGAGATAACTCTGTCAAGCAACGATTTCTCCGCTAGAGTAATTAAATAGTTGCCCCGCTTGCAAGTACGCAATATTACTGTTTCTCAACTGCACAAAGAACAGGTAAGTTATTTTTAGCTCTTACAGGTATACAGGTTTAACACATAATTGTACAGGTACTTTAATCTCCCCCTATGACATACTGCAGAAATGTATGTGCGATTATTAAATACAGGTATTTTATACAGTATATTTATAAAATGTTTTAGAAATTGAAATAAATCTACACTGCAGTTAACACAATTATACAACAATTGTGATTTATTCAGCATATACTGATCACTTGTAGGAACCCTCCACAAGTGTGTATTTTGCCACAACCGTTAGATAACTTCAGTGCCAGTCGGTTCTGTTTCTAATAGAGTCACGCACCGCTTGCGTGTGCACACAGGTCTACATGTACTTTTAACTCTCGGATGACACTTGCAGAAATGTATATGCGATTATTAAAAACAGGTATTTTATACAGTATATTTTATTAAATGTCTTAGAAACTGAAATAAATCCACGCTCTGCAGTTTAGATTTATTCAGTATACTGATTGCGTGTAGGTTGCCTGCTTATCCAGCATAGGTAACTTCATAATGATTTTTGAAAAATATATTATGTAAGAATGACTCAGTGGCGCAGTGTCAGAACGTTGGATTCTCATACTGAGGCCTAGGGTTCTATTCCCGTGACAGACGTATCGTCGACGGTGGCGGTACGATGCCAATTTTTCTTAATGTAGTGGGGGCTCCAGCCCCAAGGGATGATGTACACCTCATCACCAGGTCGTACACGTGGTGAGTGTATTTTTCACTCACCCCGGGGTTTGATTTGGGGTGAGTGTACATGAACTGGAGCCTCCAAAATAAACAGTAGCTTGATTGAGCTCTAAATCTCACTTAAGTGTACCCCACACAAGGACATGCAGAAAGAAAATCTTAAGGGTGTCCCCATACAAGCCATAAGAAAGGCATCAATGAAGGGACCCTTCAACAGCAAATACTGGCAAATAATGAAGGGACCCCGTGGAATGATAACCACTCATCATCATTGCTACTGTTTATTTTTATTTAGAAATATTTTTTTTTTTTATATTGATTCTGATATTTTTTATTTTAGTTTTAATTTTTATTTAGAAATATAATCAGATACATTAGATTCAGATTTATTTTTATTCTGATTCTGATTCAGATTTATTTTTTATTTTTATTATGAATCAGATTCAGATTTATTCAGAAATATAATCAGATTCATCAGATTCAGATTTATTATTATTTTTTATTCTGATTCAGATTCAGATTTATTTTTATTTTAAACAAATATTTTTTCCGAAAATATTCATGCAATTATTTCTGAGATTAAAAAATTAAATGATGAGGATATAGAATTATGTGAACAGTTGGACTCTGAAAAAATTATAAATGATTTGAAGTGCTTCAGGAACGGAAATATGATGGAAGATATACCCTAGCAGCCGAGTATAGATTCATTAAGTTACTTCAACAAGCCATGAAACAATCTCTACTTTATGTCGATGATGAGGATATTCAAAAATTTGTTTCACTCGCAAAGCGATCGAGAAAGTTACATCAGAGTTATCACGCAAATAAGAAACAAAAACGATTATGAGTTCACATGTGCGATAGCTAAAAAACTTTATGTCTGATCGTGAAACGATCCATTGTAAAGTCATTGACGAGGTCACTTACGAAAGTCAAGGATTAGAAAAGTGACTCATTCAGATAATAATATTTATTCTAATTCATATTATATATCTATTTTTATTCTGATACAGATTCAGATTATAATATTTATTCAGATTCAAATATTTATTTAGATTCAGATTCTGATTATAATATTTATTCTGAAAATAATATTTATTCAAAATCAGATAATATTATTCTGATTCAGAAATATTTTTATTTTAGGTTTTATTCTGATAATATTTATTCAGATTCAGATTATAATATTTATTCTGATTCAGAATTATTCTGATTCAGATTTATTTTTTTCATTTTTTCCATTAATTCAGAATTTTTTACTATATCGATTACAACATCGAGAATCTTACTACGAAGTTTGTTTAGACAATAATAACACACCATCAATTGTTGTGCAAGGGTTAGTTTTTCTATCTCGGCAATTATTCCATCCATTATATTTATTCGTGTAATTTAATTTGAGAAGAGATCAGTCACGATGACGCTCTATGAGTGTACATACAAACTTATTGCCAAAACTTCTTGTCACAGGTCAAGTAAGTGTTTGACCTGGTCAGTAAATCTAAAATGTATCCATGACAACAGTGGATTATGACATCGCAGATAAACCGGATTAACGGGTACTGACACAATAAAAAACCCAGGAGGTACTTCGGGGGTAAATGAATATAAGATATATCCCTGTTGTGCTTGTTTGGATTTTTCAGTATCTATTTGATAACTTCCATCAATAGCATCACACACCAAATTAACTGCGATCGTTGATGTGATCATGACAACACCTGGTGATACATGCTGACCTCTACTGTATGGATCATTGTCGTGCTTGAAAATAATCGCCGGTGGGGATATTTTTCTCCACGGGTCTATAATCTTGGGAAAGTATTCATTGATGATATCATTAACTGATTTTTTCAGTTCATCGTCGTTGAATTCTGGTATTACAAATGTTGGTAATTGTTTTTCTGTTATCGCGTAGTGTCTGAGAAACAACTGTTTGACTGTTAATTTTCCACCTGGATGAAGATCGGCTAAATCATCACCGGTGGCAATCACTGTTTCAACGACGAATCGACCAACATAAAAAAGGTCAAATATGACTCGATTCAGATGTTGTATTGCTGCAATAATTTGTTGGTTCAGATTATCGTTTGGATACTCCTGCACCACATAGTTGGTCAACAACTGTCGCAGTTTGGCGAGTACACGAATGTATTCAGATTAAATGGGGTCGGAAAATGATTTAAGCAATTTTTTGTTGATGGTTGGAGGATCTCCGGTGATAGCGTAGAAATAATAGTGCGTTTTACCACCATCGGGTTTGTATTTTATCACACCTTCCACTGGATTACTATCTGCGTCAACAGGTTTATGGTTTTCCAAATTCTGCCATATACCAGTTTTTCTGTATTCTGGAAGTGACATAAATATTTTCTTGTCTGGTGAAATTATCACGTTAAGGTTCTGGTGGTCCTTGATAAACAGGTGCTACCTCTGGCCATCCCAATACAGCTCTGATCGATCATTGATATATATCTACGGCGTAGTCGGGCGTTGATATTTCTATCGCAGCTGATAATGTTGGTTCATGGACAGTAATAGCGATTTTAGATTATTTTCCTGTGATAGATTTGATTCTGCGTTGGAATTCATGATTGATCTGTTCAATTTGATAATTGCCCGCAGGAATACCAACAACTTACCAACTAACGAATTATTTGCGGGCAACCCACCGAATGACTTTGATCTAATATTTGGCCAGCTGTGATATACTCGCAATTATGCTAATGCTATTTCTTTGGCTGGAATTGCTGTTGGAAAGGTAACGTCGAATTCAGGATTAGTTGAGCTCGTTGACATCATCGTAGTTGTTGGTGGTGTTGTATTAGCGACGATTTGTTGGAGGAGTTCTTCTGGTGTAGTCATTATTATTATTTACTTCCTGATTTTAAATCAGGATTTAAATTAAGGTAACTCTGTCGTTGTGGGAGACAGCGGGTTTTGATTTCCAGTTGCCAAACCGGAGGTGTCGTGGTAAACCTTAATCATTTCTGCGAATGCCTGATCTGATATTATTCCATCATTGAGCCCTGATGATATCAGCGATAATAATTTGGCGTGTGCGTGTGTTTCCACTGATATCAATATTTGATATTCATGTAATTTATCAGCCGCACACGTAGATATCTTTTTTGCAATTATATTAAGAATACCAGCAATGCCGGTTATAGCTGCAACACCAATTCCTATTACTGGTGCTATTATGTATGTGGCTGATAATGATCTGATTATAGTTGCTGTTTTAGCGACTACGGCAGATGCAGAATAAAGAATTATAGAAGTAACAACGATGCATCTACAGTATTTTTTAAAAATTTTTATTGTGTACTCGTCAATGATGTATTTCAGTTGGGTCTGTAACAAACACACTTGCTCGTATCTGTATTTGTTTATAATATTCAGATCTGACGTTTGTGAAATCATATACTCTAAAGTATTAAGTAATCAATCGAGGTGTTTCAGCGACAAATTCCAGACACCACCAGTAAGACGCTGCAGTTAATTTTTTATCAGATGGTTCTGGTATAAACATTTCTTCGACCGCTTGATTTAACACAATAAACACGGTTCCAGAAAAATTATTGGTTGAATGACGCCATGGAAATGCGGTAAATATCCTAAATTTTGCAGCGCTGAACACAGATAGCCTATACACACCAGTGACTTCCACGGTATGTTTGATAGTGTTATTTTGCCGTGACCATGTTGATGATCCTGATGATACTGTGTACACCACGTTGGTGATCTTTTTATGAGGAATTTTAATCAGATTAGTTTTTTGAACGATATCAGGAATTCCACTGACAATATCTTCTAGTTTTTTGTTAATTTCAGAGAGTTTTATGTCAACAACCATTGGACTTCCAAAGAAATCATCTGCGATTTTATTAAGTTTTTGAAAATTTCTACGAGTATTTAAAAACATATTTACGTGAACGTCATACTCGGCTCGTAGTGTATTTAATTTGTCATCGATTGTAGCATCTTTATCATCCACATATTTCTTTGTTGCGGCATGTTCATCACTTGTTGGTTCTCTTAAAACAACGATTTTATTTCCATTCATGTTGAGTTTACCTGTCATTGTATTACCGGTGGATCGTAAACGATCAGCAACGCTTCTCGTAATTTCATTTCTGATAGTTGCGATTGATACATCTGAGTCTCTGTTCTACTGCCGTCAGTAAATACTGAAATATTATCCGTGGTAGCACTGAGAACTCTACAAATTATGTAGATCCACTTAATATTACTCGTCTTTAAAACACTGTATTTATCCTGAAAAATAACAACTTCATCCCGGTCAACTCCAGAGAGATTTATAATATCAGCAAGATCATCTCTGGTAGCGTACTTTGATAAATCAATATCATCTTTTTTTCTTGTCTTTGATAGAGGATCTGCCATAAATATCAACCATTATACAATTAGTGATTATTTAAAACAAAACTCGTGTACATATGTACAACTTTATGAGGTGCATCGAAAGATTTTGAAATAGCATCGAGTACTGCAAGTGATTCACGGCCGCATATTGGCGGATCAGCTATTGTCTGTGTTGGTAACGTTGAATACCATACAGGAGTTTGCACTCCGCTGACATATTTTAAAAATTCCTTTGGTGGATCCAGTCCATATGAATCGAAATAAACAATTCCACGTGGATCAATCGCGTATGCAACCCAATGAGTACCGGGACCAGAACTTCTATCGAGATTAATGACACCGGTCTCAACACGATTTGGTTGTTTTGGTAATTGATCACGCATAAAAACACCTCTGAAGTTTTTTATACTTAATCGCTCAGCAACATCAAGTAAATCAAAATTGGACAAGGGAAGTATCAATGATGTGTCCCGAGAAGTCTTAGACCTTTTCCGTACCATGAATGAGGGGTTCCTGGCAGTCTCAGACCTTTCCCTTTTTTGGGAAGTTTCTATTCTTTGCCCTGTTGCTTTCTTTAATGCCATCCCTGCTGCAGTTCCAACAGCACCAAGTGCAGCTGCTTTTGCAACAGCTGGAGCTGCAACGGCTATCAACGCTGGTATAGCTGCGAGAAGTGGAAATATACTACTCGTCTTGGCAATGTCACTAATGGCATCCGCAGACAAATCAAGTCATATGCCGGTCTTTGACTGTTTGGCGTCATTGAAGTGCCTGAGTTGACGTTCTGTCAGTGATAGTTTATTTGGACCACCTGAGATCTGTCCTCATTTCAGTAATATTTTCATTCCCAAATTCTTTTTTGATACTGATTGTAGCTTTTTAATCTGACTAGGAGTCAGAGTAACACTAACATGATATGACATTATAATATCATGATCGATTTAATTACATGTTTTCGGCTGGGGCATCAATGGCTCTCATTCGTCCACCAACACCTTCAAGCAACATTGTTTTACCTGAGAGTATAACAGTGATTGCTCTGTAATCAGCAATAGCTACTCTTGCCACACAAGCTTGAAAGTGTATATCAACGACAGATTGCCTAACTAAATCCAAATGTTCTTGTGAGAAACAATAGATTGGATACAGCATTGTAAAATCTAATTGTGATATTTGTAGACCAGAATCATTATTTTGATCTCGCCCCATGAATGTCATCAAACGATGGTATGCACGTGCAACATGATTAATTTCAAAATTTAATAATATATCCTCAGCTGGTTCTTGATGTCCATTTATCCTCAGTGAGACTTCAGCAACACTAAGTTTGTCAAATATCATTTTACTTCATGTTTGTGAGTTTACTCGCGCAGCATCTTGGAAAGCAACAAATATATATCGCAGTGCAGAAACACCCTGCTGTGATGCTATCTGCTATGTGAATAAACCATTAATGTTACTTTGAACACTATCTGTGGTCATTGTCAACCATGATAATGTTGATTTACCACCCAAGTCCATAAAAGAGAGCAACCGTTGTTCTTCAGGGAGTGATGGAGTCATTGTTGGCATCCACAATGAAAGTTTTGTCAGTATTACTTTCCCAGCATCATCAACAGGGCGCCAGATCGCATCATCGTCAGTAGCCTTTCGTACAACTGTATGCTTGGCTCCGAAAATGACTTTTCTAACATTTCTGCAAAATCCAAAAATATGATAGTGGAATTGCACAAGAAAATGTTCTTCTTCAACCTTTCATCATTGATCGACGTGATGTGAATCCTAAGTTGAATTCTGGATTAGCACCATGAACCACCGGTTACACATCAGTGTCAATGTCGTCGGGATTGTTTCTTGGTCATCTTATATTATACCGTCTTTTGTCGGGTGGTCAGAAATATTCTTCACAAACATCATTGATGGACCAGCTGATCTTGAATAATCATCGCTGTATCTTGCAAGGCCAAGTATAGTCATGGCAACATCGACATCTTTCTGAATTTATTCAATATTACTTCCGTCAATCATGTATATGGCGCTGTCGAACAACGCCATGATGCCATTATTAACAAAACCAACCCTAACATCAGCCCATATTCAGTATCATCTGTTCTTAAAATTTCACCTTCTACTTCAATAAATGCCTCAGTGGGTAAGAATTATCTGCATGTATCCTGAACTTGTAATTCGATTCTTCCACGCTGATTTGGCTGTCGTGTGTCATAAGAATAATACTGATAATCACGTATCAATTCATCTTTGAGAACTGGTGCATCGATATCAAGTGTGGGATCAGATACACGCTTGAACATTTTATTATATTTGTTATCGTTTAACACGAAGACCGCTTCCTACTATCAGACTAGCAGTGATATTTTTTTCTTTTTTGATAGGGGTACAGCAGCCAACTCTGCTAGTTTTTGATTCGCAGCTTATTATTTTACTAAGATTTGCAGGCATAACTTCTGTGTTGGGTAATTTTACTGGCTGAGGTTTTCGTCGTATTAATTGTGCTAGTCTATCCTTGATTGCCGAGAATGCTTTACTGGCAACATCACCAACAGCACCAATACCTTTATCACGAACAACATCAATAGCTTTCATTCCCAGTTGCTTTACAATTGGTATTGCTTTTGGAGCTATCCTTCTGAATAGACCCTGAACAACATCACCGAGTCCATCTCCATAGATTGCTTTATATGTAGGTAATCGCGAATTTATCACCCTGACCATGATCAGTCCACAGTGAGCATTATGTATAATCATCTTATTTTCTTATTACTGATCTAAGTGTATACCCTTAATCAATCACTGCGGTAATCATCGGCGATTTCATCGATGAGGGATCGATAAACATTAATATCCATGATACTGCCTGTAAATAATCTCTAACAAATATCAGCTGCTTCATTAATGATTTCTGGGGAATTATTACCAGCTCGTTTTCCACCAATTAGAATTTCTACTCGTTCAACATCAGCAAGGACGTTGCTGGGACATGGGGTAATAAGGCCACTTCCCCTGGTACCTTTACCAAGACCACTTCCAGTTGCACCAGTGGGGGGTGGGGGGTCTTCCTCACTTGGTAAATATGTTGTACACCTTTGTTTAATTTATTCATATCTCAACTCTTCTTTTTCGTTTTGTTTCTTTGATTGTTCAACCTCTTTAAGTTTCGACTTTATTTCTTTTTCTCTTTGTTTTCTTGATTGTTTAGCTTCTTCAAATTTTGACTTCATTTCATTTTCTCTTTGTTTCCTTTCCTGTATTGCTCGTTTAGTATACTCATTTATAACCTGGCTAAAAATATTAAACTGATTAATATCTTCCTCATATCTGATTTGCGGAATATCATACGCAATACGATATACATCCCTGACCCAATCGCCATGTTTCAGAGTACCAATATATTCGGGTTTCACATATTTTTCTCTTTGATGATATCCATACGAGGCAATTTGAACTATTTGGTTTGGGTCACGGATAGCAGCAATACCTTCAGGCATAAATTTATCTTTTATCTTGGTTTTGGTTTTTGGTGGTTCAGGTTGTGGTTGATCTTCAGGTTGTAGTTGAGGAGGTTGCCCGGGTGGTGGTTGAGTTACTTGAAGACGCCCAGCAATATCAACAGGCAATGTTTCAAGAGCTTTTTGTGCTGCCTCAGTTGCTGTAACAATTTTCTTTGTTGGTTTGACAACTGGTTTAAATAACTGTTCTGTACCCTCTGCAAATTCCATCTGAGACTCCTGATGTGCTTGTAGTTGTTGCTTCACAGAATCACGGACGGGGAGATATTTCTTAATTGCCTGTAGTCACTGTCGAGCTAATCTAGCTATGTGAGAGTCCATTATTGACATAATAATGATTTAATTAAGCCACACCCACTCAGCAGCAGAGAGGGCGACGACAAAGTGTGAGCGGTTACATAAACAAACACGCCATAAAAAACAAAAACGCAAAAGTTAAAAAATATAGTACCAAAAGTAAGCTAACCCAAACAGGAAAGTTTCGGATCAGTTAGAGATTTCGGTTTTGACGTTATTGATGTTTGTATTTTCATCTCCGTAGGAAACTTTAGTTTTCGGCGTAATCTCTAACTGAAAATTGTGTAGGATTCGCCCTCCCTGCTGCTACTCTGCTGCAACAACACTTTCCGGGGTTTTGCATTATCTTTATCATAATTGTTTAATTATCGTGTCGAAAATGGCTCGATACTTGTATGGTCGACCAGTCAAGTCGATAGTGAGGAAACTATATGGCTCCTAGTTGGGTCCTGCAAACATATCTTGAAACTCACCTCATGAATAATCAACAGCACACCAAGTCCAAAGAATGTCTGCGAGACCATGCGAGTCAATACCACAAAATATCAATAACATGTTACAGATGTCCCGAGTAACTTTAGGCACGTGTGCATATCGATCCCATATGTATTTTTGTGTTGACCTCGAAATAATATTATCGCTGGATAGTCTTGGTGTTTAAGCATTACATTGACATAAACAACAAGATTATCCTCCCTCAAAAGTTTTCAGTGGCAGGAGCTTCATCGACTGAAGAAATTTGTTTTTTGGCAACGATGGAAGCGCAACCGTAAAATCTCTAAGTACATCATAGCACGATCGATCGTCCGCCAACAGCGCAGTTAGGTACAACTGATCCCATGTTACCCATCTCAAAATCATATTCAACAACAGTTGGATCTTTTCAGCTTTGCACATACAAGTACATGGTAACTATTGTAGATGTTACCAGTAGAAACAAAGAAGATACCAATGTTGTATCATGATCACGACACAGTTGAGGTGTTTCTTAATTCACTCAAGGTTACCGGGAAAATGCATCAGAAAGCAGCTCTCCTCTGCCGCAGACATGATGCGTGATAACATTCGCGAGTTTAGGTCCACTATCCAAAAAGTACACGATCACTGTCACACTAGTGGCATATATAGAGGAGTCGCACACAGCACATGCAATCTATTTCAAATTTACTGAAATAAAACACAAATCCATAATCTTTATAACTGTGTGGGTATAATGGTCACCTCGTTATACAAAGAATCACTGTAGGATCAAAGGTGTCAATAGGCGTAATCCCTAACAACATGGAAAAAGTTTGCAGTTCTCAATTTCCACTGATCGAGACATTCTATTCCCCGTCTCCCGATGGTATTTCCACCAACGACTATGAACATGCAAACAAAGCCTGGTCCACATTCAAGTGTGAAAACATCGGTGGCTATCATGATCTGCATTTGAAAATAGATGTGTTTGCTCGTGGATGTCGTTGACAGCTTCATGATACGACAATGCGTGTGTATAAGATCGATCCCATGCACTACTTTTCAGAACCTGAAATGGCTTGGGATGCACTTCAGTCAAGAACAAAAGTTGAACTGGGGCTTCTCACCGACATCAGTCAACACCTTTTTACTGAGCATGGAATCCATGGTGGTATATCGATGCCGAGACACCACTGCACTAGGAATAACAACCCAAATGTGGGCAAATGTGAAACAACTGTCTCAAACAGTTGCATCATGTATCTTGATGCAACAATTTGTATCGATGGGCAATAATGCAGCCCAAGCCTTTGGGCGGATTTCAATAGATCTATCCAGAAAGTGTAAACATAAATGAATATAAAAGTGACAGTGATATCGGGTACTTCTTTAATTTAAAGTTCACATGGATTATCCAGACGAGCTTAACAAGCTCAAAACGATCATTTGCCAGCACTGAAAGCACTTATAACCAACTGCACTTATAACATGCTGAAAACGAACATTTGCTATATAGTAGGGTTGTAATACATGAGGATTATTACAAATGTCAGGGAATTGAAAATACAGTCTTTTTTCTCTTTGCAAAGCTACAAATAAAACTACCCTGAATAAATACAGTCTTGTACACTGACACAATTTTGTTTCATCTCTCTCTCTCTCTCTCTCTCTCTCTCTCTCACACACACACACACACACACACATGCATGTGCATTAACTAAAATGTGATTTCAGGTTCTTTATTTTTTTTAACTGCAATTTGATAAAGAGATTATTTTTGCTGTAAAAATACAAGTTGCATTTAATTTCTTGACAATGTGGACTCATATTGTTGCATACAATTTACCAATAAATAATACCTGTGACTAATACATGTTCAAACCATCTTAATCATTCTGCCAACATAACATAACAGCTACATATGCTCTAAATGCAGACAAGCTTGCACACAGAGACATAATCCTCTCTCTCATTCACTAATAACAACAAAAATCTTTTTTAGTACTTTTATTTTTATTGTAATTAGATTCTTGAGTTGAGAGCAGAATGAGACAGAAAATATGTTTACTTTGTACGCTTGTACCATTAGGGTGTCAAATAGCTTGTGTTCCGTAGAACTTGTTCAGGTATGATCCCTTTATTTTTCGTACATGGTCAGTACCACAAAATGATAATTATTTATTTTACATATAATTTTTCGTACACTGAAATTAATAATTATTTTTTCATGTACGAAAAATTACGTGAAATATGGTAGTATCATTTGCATTGATAACATGTGAATTGTATCATTTGCATAGATACCATGTGAGTTGATGGACAAGATGAATCATTTTGTAGTATCATTTGCATAGATCATGTGCAATTTGCTGGACAAGATGAATCATTTTGTAGTTGCATTTGCACTGATGATGAGTTGATGGACAAGCTAAATCATTTATACGTGCATTTGCATAGATAATGTGTGAGTTCTTGACAAGATTTGGATTTTGTGTTATTTGGATTTTTTCAAATGTAGCTTTAACAATTTTAGTCATATCACTACAATGTCTGCAGTGTGGTAGTTTTTAGTGATATCAAGCCACAAACATGAAGCATCATGTCCCACCCAATCACATCATCCTGACACCAGGCTGATGGACATGAATCATGCTGCAGTTGCATTTGCATAGAAAATGTGAGTTGCTAGACAAGATGAATCATTTATGGAATCATTTGAATAGATAACATGTGAGTTGCTGACAGGCTGAATCATTTTGTAGTTGCATTTGCACAGACAATGTGCAAGTTCTTGACAAGATTAATCATTTTGTACTTGCATTTGCAAAGATAATGTGTGAGTTGCTGGACATGATGATTTATTTACAGATGCATTTGCACTGATAATGCAAGTTACCAACAAGATGAATCATCTTGTAGATGTATTTGCATACAAAAAGTGTGAGTTGCTGACAAGATGGATTATTTATAGATGCATTTGCATAAATGATGTCTGAGTTGTCAGACAAATAGAAACTAAAAATATGGGCAGTCTTTAATGTACAACAAATCTGAACACGTATATATGGGCAGTCTTTAATGTACAACAAATCTGAACACGTATATATGGGCAGTCTTTAATGTACAACAAATCTGAATCTTTATCACTTCAATATTGACCTCCAATTTTCAGTTAATGTTTACAATATACTTTTAATTTCTGTCATTCAAATAAGTTTCATATCAAAAAGATGAGTAGTTATGCTGATGATGACATAAACCATTTCCTGTTGCTTTAAATGGGTCCATTTATTACATATCAGTCGCTTCTCTACAAATTGGTCCATTCCCTACAAATGGGTCCATCCATTACAAATGGGTCCATTCCTTACTTCTTTAATTTGATTGACTCTGTCTTACACTACTAAAGCAAGGATGACAAAGAATATATGTACTTGAGCAAAATGTTATATGAAATTGTAATCATAGGAGAGAAAAAGATCTTTCAAAACTACTTTCATGAGTTTAACACACAGAATTTCTCATGCATCTACAAAACTGTAGGTTGTCAGATCTTGAAATCGATGATATCAAGCAGGCATTTGCTAGCTACAATTCTGATATGCCAGTAAATTGTTAGCTGAAAAAAATATTAACCAGAAGTTCCTTGCTTGGATTACTTTGTACTGAAAATATAAACGATGCAGCTTGACACTGAAAATAGTCTTATTTTTGCTTGTTGAAAATATTACTACTAAAATGCTTCCAGTGCTGAAAAAGTTAATTCTGAGTCCTGCTAGTGATTATTTTATCACTCTATTAATAAGTAATTCTACCGAAGTATTGTTCAGATTCTTTTTTTCTTACTTTAAACCATCCATTAGTCTTTGTATAATCAATTTTTTAACACCTGCCTTGCTGACTGTCATCATAATCCTTCTGACTGCTCCACCAGTTCTTCTGACAACTGACTTCACCTATATAAATAACAATCAATATACAAATATTTCACTGTTAATAAACCTTTTGGAATGTGTGAAGTGTCAGAAAAATTTAAGTGTGGCAGTATTTATCTTTATTTTTCCATACAAGGCTATCAGCTTTGTACTACCAGTCAATGTAAAGTTCTTTTTGGACAAAATCACTTAAGTCTGGTCTTTTGTTGCTAATGTATATTTATCATTGCCATGTAGACAGCTTATGATAACAGCTAATTTTACAGTGGGTAATTAATACGTATCTTCATTTTTTAATATATCAAAATGACAGACATGACTCATACTAGCAAAAAAAAAGTCCAGGCCAAAAGTTTTCAACAAGCAATTATCAGGCTATCAAGATTGTAACCTGTTTTCTTGCCATCAAGAAGCAAATATCAGGCTATCAAGATTGTAACCTGTTTTCTTGCCATCAACAAACAAATATCAGGCTATCAAGATTGTAACCTGTTTTCTTGCCATCAACCCTTTAGCACACACACAAGCTTGAACTTGACTGTTGTCTGCAAGTTTCCTCATGCCATGTTGTTTTGTGGAAATAAAGCAAACGGAGATAAATAACTGGCAAATAGCCGTCTTCAAGTGTATTGTATCAAAGTCATATTACAAACTTTAATACAAAGATTTGCAGGTGATAGTGAGGTAAATTCTGTTGTCTGTCAGCTCCTAATGAAAATACAACCCTGTGATCACAAGTGGCGGGATGAGAGATGGAAGGCAAGGAAAACTGAACCACTGCTTTAGCTTAACTGAGATAAAAACATGTATGTCTAATAACATTATATAATCATCTGATCCAGTTTTCATCAAGTTATTCCTTCATAATTTGTTAACTTCCATAATACCATATCTCTCTCTTAGTATTTATTGCTCAGGCCACACAAACACTTCATCTCTTGTCCTTGTTTCCATCCTCTCTCATGTTGTAATCTGCTCTGATAAATAAATCTCAAGGGCCAAATATTTATCCCTGTAAACAAAAAACAAGTGCCTGTTAGTGCTACTGTTCTATGTATCATTTAACAAACATGAAAACTCACGAAGGAATAAAGACAACTGATAAGTAATGACAGTTTATAGGCTTGAAGGTTGTAGTTAGTATTCAATTACAAATTATATATATATATATATAGTTGATAGAAAATGTGGTCTCAATACGTTGAATGGAAAATACCATGATATATCATTACATCAGTTGTTCAGAAAATAAAAGTGTTATTAAACAAAATGGTTGCCAATCGGACAGCTGTACCACCCTCTTTCACTTCATGCACTGATCTGCAAATCAGGTTTCTCCAAATGTCATATTCCTTTATATAAATATAAAATTATCATTGTTACTAAAGTAGAAAAATTCAGCAAATTTAATAGAATTGGTATACAGTCCTACCCACTTATATCGACATCACTTATGTCGACAAGCCGTCTATTTCGACAAAAAAGCAAAGTCCCGGTCCCTTGGTCTACTATTACTACCAAAATTGTCATGCTTATGTCGATATCGAGATAAAAAAATAAACGTACATGTCGACAGAAGCCCTTGGTCCCATCTTGAACAAATCCTTTGTTTTCTAATCATTTATGTCAACAAGCTGCCAGTTCCGACTCATTCTTTGTTCAACAATTAGTTGATCTTGCCACCAGGCTTTAATTTTCCCACCTAATCATTTATGTCGGCAAGCGGCCAGTTCTGACCTGTACTTTATTCAACAATTAGTCGATCTTGCCGGCAGGCTTTAATGTTGTGGTCGGATAAAAAAACAGGCTTTTGTTTGGTCCTATAAAGTTGGCAGCTTGCGGCGACTTAAATAAAAGCAATGAAATCTGATCGGTTCTTGCATTTTCCAAAGTGATCGGTGATTCAAACAAGTTTATTACGCTGTGAAATTTCCTTTTTAACTTTATTTATATTTACGATGGCTACCAACGGCAGTGTATAACACAGATTAAATTTACGGTCTCTGGAAACTAAATATCTGGCTGTTAAGGAAGCTGAGGGTGGGGCATCTCGCAAAGATGTCTGTGAAAAATTTTAAATGTATACCACTGGAGCTGACATTGTTACAATATTGTACTGTAAGAATCATTTTCTTTTAATACCTCATTCGCATGTATCAATGTATACAATATTATGCCTTCATTAATCATATCAGCCGCATATCTCTTGTTCGCTTTTATGTACTTTCACGATGACTTCTGTAACTAAATACACGTACTGTTTAAACCAACTTGTCGACAAGTTTTCATTTCCCTGTGAATAGCCCCATCCCCTTGGTAGACTCAATAAGATGGGTACAGACTGACCAAAATCTAGGCCAATTTAAGTACATGTACTTGAAGCGTGTAAATAACAACTATGCAACCATGTGCTTATGCCGATATTGAAAATAGTATTGAATATTTTTCATATCAGGATGTGACTGATGCAATATTTTATTGTGGAGTTTATTACACAGAGGTAACCAAAATGTAATTTGTCAATATACAAGTGTATTTCACACTGGTTTTGTCTTCATGTAATCAAAATTTGCATTGTTTGTTTTCTCAAAGCATAAATGCTACTGACTGACGACAGGTCACCCCTTACTAACGAATTTAACTTGTATCGTTTTTTTCAGACCCCCCCCCCAAACACTTATCTCGACATCCGCCTATGTCGACAATATTTCCTTGGGCCCGAGGATGTCGACATAAACGGGTAGGACTGTACATTAAAAGATAAAAAAGCAATACTTATGTTTATGCTGAACTGAACTGCAAACATTGTAGACCCTGATCTACTGGTGTACAAGCGATCAGATTCTATCTTATTTGTTCTACTGATAAGTCCTCACAAACTGCATAGACCCTGATACGCTGGAGCATTATGTGATGGTTTATTTTGTTCTATGCTGTTTGAAGTGGGATCTGAGTTATACCAGAACTCATGATGAATCCTAGAAAACTGTATAGGCCCAGATCTGTCAGCATACTATGTGATGGTTGATCTGGTTCTATGCTGTTTGCAGTTGGATTCTGACTTGTACCAGAACCCATGATTCATTCCAGTACCAGAACCCATGATTCATTCCAGTACCAGAACCCATGATTCATTCCAGTACCAGAACCCATGATTCATTCCAATACCAGAACCCGTGATTCATTCCAGTACCAGAACCCGTGATTCATTCCAGTACCTCAACCCATGATTCATTCCAGTACCACAACCCATGATTCATTCCAGTACCAGAACCCATGATTCATTCCAGTACCAGAACCCGTGATTCATACCAGTACCACAACCCATGATTCATTCCAGTACCACAACCCATGATTCATTCCAGTACCACAACCTATGATTCATTCCAGTACCACAACCCATGATTCATTCCAGTACCACAATGCATGATTCACTCCAGTACCACAACCCATTCATTCCAGTACCAGAACCCATGATTCATTCCAGTTCCACAACCCATGATTCATTCCTGTACCACAACCCATGATCATTCCAGTTCAATGATAGCAGTGCTCAAATTATCACATGGAGCAAATCACAAGTCTCAAATAAGAGAAAACATTTTTACCCAAATGTAAATATAAGACCTGAAGGGCCAATTTAATAATAATGTAAATTAAACTTCATTATGTGTGTGGGCCACATCAACAATAATGTAAACTAAACTTCATTATGTGTGTGGGCCACATCAATAATAATGTAAACTAAAATCCATTATGTGTGTGGGCCAAATCAATAATAAAGTGAACTAAACTGCATTATGTATGGGCCAAATTGATAATAATGTAAACTAAAGTTCATTATGTGTGTGGGCCAATTTAATAATACTGTAAACTAAACTTCATTATGTCTGTGGGCCAAATCAATAATAATGTAAGTATTCATGTACAATCATGTATAATTTTTAATTCATAAAATAAATATTAATAATTATACAAATATTGAGGACAAGGATAAGAATACTAACTCGACGCCCTTCAAGGGTTTCATCCTCTGGTTGAAGGTCATCGACTTCGCTGTGTAAAATGAGTGTCTCTAATGGGGAAGCTTGGTATTCTGGAAGGTTTCGAATCACCTGAATAAAACAGTTTCTTACAATCAGCTTATTACTTCAAAAGAGTCAAGTTAATGCAGTGCAATATACAGTTCTATTTCTAATAGCACTCACCTCAGTTAAACAACCATCCTCCATATTTAGTCTGTCTGATTTTCCCGAATGTCATGATCCATTTCTTTCCTTTAAAACAAAAGTCACCCTTAAAAAGCCAAATTTTGTACCCATCAACTGTAAAGACAGGTCACATTGTATCATTGTAACAATGGGTCACACTGTATCACTATAATGATGGGTCACACTGTATCACTGTAAAGACAGGTCACACACTATCACAGTCAGGTTTTACATAAACCAGCCACTACATGTGTTCATCTCAATGAGGTTCAATGGTGACCAAGATGTGTGGCTGTTCTAAAAGAAACATAACATTTTAAAGGGGACAACATAACCACAACAAATGAAAGAACAAGAATTCAACAGAAGATGATGTCTCACTTTCAAAGAACACTATAACATATACTTTACTACTTTTAGGAACTTTACCTAAACAAATTAACATTGTTGTTGCAGTCACCATCACTGTTGTTCTTGCTGTCTCTAGTAGAAAATTAGTACCTTTTTCTCTTTATCTGTTGATACAGACAACACAAAAACGGATTATCACATGAACATGGTGCTATTTGGGGCATTATGCCTGTATCATGTTTTTTCTAATTGTAACATGTAAGATAACACCTAAAGACATCACAAAATGACATCATTTAACAAAAAGACATACTGAACGAGGACTGGATGTATTTCAAAATCATTTCACTACCTCATACTGCAGTTTTGGCAGGTGTGTGTGTGTGGTTTTTTATTTTTAATGTAGCTTTAAAAGTTTTAGTCATATCGTTACAATGTCTGCAGTGTGGCAGTTCATAGTGATGTCCAGCACTGGGGCATCATGCCGCAGGCATGTAGCATCATGTCCCACCCAGTCACATTATCCTGACACCAGGCCAAGCAGTCCTGACACTAACCTCTTAATGCTGAGTGCCAAGTGACGCAGCTGCAAGTACAATTTTTTATAAGTCTTTGGCATGAATCAGTTGGGGTTCAAACCTGTGACCTCCCACGTCTGAGGCAGATGCTTTAATCACTTAGACGATCAGAGTGGTCAAACAGTGGTCCTTGTATGAATTGGCTGGTGATTTTGTGAACTAAAATCAGTATTATTACATCATGTGACAAACAGAATCTTCAATCAAGTCAAACAATTTCAATTCAATGCATACCAAGGCTAAAAAAGATTTGAAATTATTTGACTAATTTCATAAATTTCATTTGAAATGTGCATTTTAATAAGATCTTCTATTTAAGCTGTGTGGCTCAGTCATTAGATTTCCAGACTCACAACCAAAAGGGAGCAGGTTCGAATCCTACCAAAGTAGCATCCTGGGTCAGCCATTGTGGTGTGTCCTTGGGCAAGGCACTTAACTCCAATTGCCTCTATACTCAAGAGTGTGTGTGTGTGATTTAGATTTTTAACATAGCTTTAACAATTTTAGTCATATCGCTATGATGTCTGCAGTGCAGCAGTTCATAGTGATGTTTAGCAATATGGCATCATGCCGCTGGCATGTAGCATCATGTCCCACCCAGTTACATTTTCCTGACAACAAGTTGACAAGTCCTAACACAAACTTCTTAATGCTGAGCACCTAACAAGGCAGCTGTTATGTTAGTACCATTTTTATAAGTCTTTGGCATGATTTGGCCAGGGTTCGAACCCACAACCGCCCACATCTGAGCTGTACTAAAGAACCTACTTGTGTTGCTGTGCTGTAAAGCACCAAATCAAACCCAAAAGTTCCTCTATTTACAATGTGTAATTAGTCCTGAATAGAAAGGAAACACATTGAATTATGATTCACAGCCAAAATTCAAGAATAACATAATCAATACATAAATTCAAGTTAAAGGCTTTGAGAAATATTCAACCATACTCTTCTGTGGCTCCAAGAGTAATTTGCATTATGAGGGTCTGGCAAAATACCTTACTGGTCTTCAATATCAACTGACTGCACTTTAGAAAACTGTGCCAAAGGGACACTACAAAGACTGTGTCAAAGGGACACTACAATGACTGTGTCAAAGGGACACTACAATGACTGTGTCAAAGGGACACTACAATGACTGTGTCAAACGGACACTACAAAGACTGTTTCAAAGGGACATTACAATGACTGTGTCAAAGGGACACTACAAAGACTGGAAGGAAGGGACACTAAAATGACTGTGTCATAGGTACACTAGAAAGACTGTGTCAAAGGGACATTTCAAAGACTGTCAAAGAGACATTACAAAGACTGTGTCAAATGGACACTACAAAGACTGTCAAAGGGACACTACAAAGATTGTGTCAAAGGGACATTACAAAGACTGTGTCAAAGGGACATTACAAAGACTGTGTCAAAGGGACATTTCAAAGACTGTCAAAGAGACATTACAAAGACTGTGTCAAAGGGACACTACAAAGACTGTCAAAGGGACACTACAAAGATTGTGTCAAAGGAACATTTCAAAGACTGTGTCAAAGGGACACTACAAAGACTGTGTCAAAGGAACATTATAAAGACTCTGTCAAAGGGACATTACAAAGACTGTGTCAAAGGGACATTTCAAAGACTGTCAAAGAGACATTAAAAAGACTGTGTCAAGGGACACTACAAAGTCTGTCAAAGGGACACTACAAAGATTGTGTCAAAGGAACATTTCAAAGACTGTGTCAAAGGGACACTACAAAGACTGTCAAAGGGACACTACAAAGACTGTGTCAAAGGAACATTTCAAAGACTGTGTCAAAGGAACATTTTAAAGACTGTCAAAGAGACATTACAAAGACTGTGTCAAAGGGACATTTCAAAGACTGTGTCAAAGGAACATTTTAAAGACTGTCAAAGAGACATTACAAAGACTGTGTCAAAGGAACATTTCAAAGACTGTGTCAAAGGAACATTTCAAAGACTGTCAAAGAGACATTACAAAGACTGTGTCAAAGGAATATTTCAAAGACTGTCAAAGGAACATTTTAAAGACTGTCAAAGAGACATTACAAAGACTGTGTCAAAGGGACACTACAAAGACTGTCAAAGGGACACTACAAAGTTTGTATCAAATGGACATTACAAACACTTTCAAAGGGACATTATAAAGGCTGTGCCAAAGGGACATTTCAAAGACTGTGCCAAAGGGATGTTTCAAAGACTGTGTCAAAGGGACACTACAAAGACTGCATCAAAGGGACATTACAAAGACTGTGTCAAAGGGACATTACAAAGACTGCATCAAAGGGACATTACAAAGACAGTGTCAAAGGGATACTATAAAGACTGTGTCAAAGGGACACTAGAAAGACTGTGTCAAAGGGACACTACAAAGACCATGTCAAAGGGATACTACAAAGACTGTGTCAAAGGGACACTACAAAGACGTGTCAAAGGGACATTACAAAGACTGTGTCAAAGGGACATTACAAAGACTGTGTCAACAGGACACTACAAAGTGCTTTGGTCTGATTATTAAGTCTCTAACTGACTCTGAAATGGAAGTAAAAGAATTGAAATTATCCAAACCAGATGGAAATAGAATTAAGAAGGTTTCAGATTCAAAAAAGAAAGAAGAAAGACAAATGCAATTGCAGAAAGAGGAAAGTGAGAGACAAATGCAAATGCATTTGCAACTGCAGAAAGATGAAAACAAAGAAGAGAGAAAATGTAGATGCAAATAAAAAAGAAATGGAAATACAGACAGAAAGAGAAAAAGAAAGGGAAATGCAATTTAGATTCAATGAATTAGAACTGGCAAGTGGAAAGCACCCTCCCGCATTACACACAAGTTCGGGCTTTGATGTTGCCAGAAATATTAGGTTAGTATCCGCTTGTAAATAAAAGAGAAGAGGTCAATATTCTCCTCATTTTGAGAAAATTGTTGAAAATTATAAATGACTATGAGAGCATTGGACTCTATTATAACAAAATGTACTTACTGGCATAGCTCATTAAGTCTACACTTCAGTGTCCATACAAAAAAAATGCTGATTATGATGTTTTTAGGAATGTATCCTGAAGGGTTATGAGTTGGTACCCAAGGCATATCATGAAAGGTTTAGGAACTGTAAAAAAGAACCTGATAAATTAATGTCATACTTGCAAGAGAAAAAGAACATTGGTTTACAGCCAAGAACATATGTCAAGATTATGATAACCTCAGACAACTCATACTTGTTGAAGAGTTCAAGAATTGCATCTGAAGTGATGTCAAGACCTACCTTGATAAGCAAAAGGTCAAAACTTTAGAAAACACTGCTTGTACATCTGATGATTATTCTCTGATTCACAAAATTTAGGACTGATCAGAAATACAAACCTCTTCCTACGTGCACCTACTGCAAGGAAGGGCATGTTATTTCTGACTGGGTTTTCCTGGGTTCTCCCTCCACCAGTTATACTGGCTGCCATGTATAGCCTATCTTGCACTGATAAATAGCAATTAACCCAAACCAACAACAATATCATTGTGATATATCAAGACTGTTGGCACATTAGCACTACTGGCATATCAGCACATTAAAATTTGGACTTCATTTGGATCAGCACTGGAATTCATTTGGAACTCATTACTTTTGGACTTGTGATAGAACATTTAGTACTATTTGGGATTTAATGCACAATACTGTAAGTTCTCTTGAAATTTTGACTTTGTGTTCTAGCATGTTATTTGTTGAATTTTACGAAACTTATTGATTTTCACTCTTTTCTGTTACTTAGTTTAAGACCATAAAGTCATAACACTAGACCTTTGTTTAGTGAGGATCTCACAGAACCACCTGAAAGTCTCACTGAATGATGCTAGGTTTGACTTAACTACATCTCTACCTTCTCATGAGCCTGACTGAGTGAATGTTTATTCAAATATAACAAAAGCTGACTTGGGAATTTTGGATGGCCAAAATTAATGCTTGACAAACAAGACAACACAACACAAGGCAAATGCAAAGCTATACCTTGAACTCGCCACATGGCTTCTTTTGCCAAAAATTATCCCAAGCAGACTACATATGCAACTTCATATTTAACATCTCTTTTAGCAATATTTTCATGGATATTTAAGTTTCAGTGCAGTACTGTGAAACACGTCTGCATGGCAAAAATTAATTTATTTGCACAGTAACAGTTTCTAAACAAAGTATAATCTAAAAAATCCAGTGCAAACTGTTCAATTCAATTTAGCCAAGATCTCAAATACATAACTCAGAATCTATGTGCCCTACAAAAAGTACTTCCAATAATGCCCTGCTACAGTATATACTATGTGCCCTACAAAAAGTACTTCCAATAATGCCCTGCTACAGTATATAATATGTGCCCTACAAAAAGTACTTCCAATAATGCCCTGCTACAGTATATACTATGTGCCCTACAAAAAGTACTTCCAATAATGCCCTGCTACAGTATATACTATGTGCCCTACAAAAAGTACTTCCAATAATGCCCTGCTACAGTATATACTATGTGCCCTACAAAAAGTACTTCCCTGCTACAGTATATATTCAGATACATGTAACTCAGATAATACAATTGATACTGCTCTGAATTAATTTATTGTCATGGATATCAAACTTTGTGGCTTGACAAACAATAACATTTCTGAGAGCAATAATTTCCTGAATTTGGTCAGGGGTTCTATTGTTTTCAATTAAAAATTTCTGTTTGCTGGGTCTTTAAATTCATTGATGCCAAAATCATGAAATCCATGGAAACCGGCACTGACACAAAATAGTGAATACATTGTAAAGCAGGTGTTTTTGGACTGATGTGGTACAAGTCTGCATGGCAATTATGTTCACTAAATTGCATTATATGGTACAAGTCTGCATGGCAATTATGTTCACTAAATTGCATTATATGGTACAAGTCTGCATGGCAATTATATTCACTAAATTGCACTATATGGTACATGTCTGCTACCAATTATGTTCACTAAATCGCACTATATCATACAAGTCTGCATGGCAATTATGTTCACTAATTCAGTAGTTCCTTCAAATCAGATGAGAGTGTGTTATTAAACACAGTAGCATTGTAAATACAGTACAACATTATATATATATATATATATATATATATATATATATATATATATATATATATATACTACAAATCCAGACTCTTTGATAAGTGTCCTTCAGATAAACAATTTATTCTGTAAATAAATTTATTACTTATTCAGGCATCCAGACAAAATCAACATCTCCTGATGGGACAAGATAATTAATGTTTAAACCTTTATTTTTCTTTATATTAACAAAGTGACAAATGTTTTGCCATGCTTAACCATTTGGTAGTCATGATAATAAAATAGATATACAACTGTTTATAAATTAAGTAAATGAATACAATGATTCAAAAACAACGGTAATGAATTAAAATAAACCATTATGTCATGATGAATAAAGCATTAAAATGCAAGTATTGTTCTGATATAGAAATCAATTGTTTGATACAGGTACCAATGACATGTACAAATCCCACGTCTCACATAGTTCCCTACAGAACATGCAATGCTATAATAGCCTGGCCATCATATAAATGTTAATTTACCAATGAATTTTTAGACTTAATCATTACCACAGTGAAATTATTAGAAATGATTCAGAAATTATTTTCCATTAAATCTGCATATTTACATACTGCTTTGTGAGCAATTAATAATGAATATGATTATGATGTTTCAGATGTATCAAACCTTAAAAAGATGAAGCATTTCTTCTGGACTCTCTATATCTCTGACCATTGTGATCATAGTGTATCCCATCTTAATAAGTTCTAATCCACATCCTGGGACCAGCTCTCTGGAAACATACACAAATAAGATAAATACACATTGGGGAAGTTTTAATAATATTTATATATAGAGCTTAACTAATTTTATGTTTATTGATAATTTTAAAAGTATTGCTGACATGTACTTCCTCAGTTCAACCAGTTTGACAACTGGTGATAAAATCATTAAGTAACATGCAACTTAAATTCTTACAGAAATATTAACCACATTAATCAAATGAACTGGTGTGTGTGTGTGTGTGTGTGTGTGTGTGTGTGTGTGTGTGTGTGTGTGTGTGGGAGAGAGAGAGGTTAATGAATGAATGAACATTGTGTCGGTAAGTAAGATTGTGTGTACTTAAAGCAGTATTTTTTTAGCTGATTGAGAGAGAGAGAGGTTAAGTAACAATTTACTTTCATTGTTCAGATACCTGACATCTGTGATCTTACTCATGTACAAGGGCACAATTACATTCCATTGTCAATTAACACCACAAGAGAAACAGTTCATTCTTGTTTTAATTATGACAGCCATTGCCATGTTATGTCAAGAACCACATGGCTATGCAGAATCATGGCATCTTAATTAAATATTCTAAGAACCACATGGCTATGCAGAATTATGACATGTTAATATGCCAAGAACCATATGGTTATGCAGAATTATGACATGTTAATTAAAGATTCCAAGAACCACATGGCTATGCAGAATAATGACATGTTAATTAAATATGCCAAGAACCACATGGCTATGCAGAATTACAGCATGTTAATTAAAGTTTCCAAGAACCACATGGCTATGCAGAATTATGACATGTTAATTAGATATGCCAAGAACCACATGGCTATGCAGAATTATGGCATATTAATTAAATATGCCCAGGCTAGAGCTTTGGCAGGAACCATATTAACTGTCAATATAATTCAAGCTGAGGCTGGAATGAGGGCAAAATTCCCACAGATGAGATCAAATTAATGCAGCTATCAGTTGGGAAATTAGGCTTTCCTTGGTGAAATGAAAACATACCTATGTCACACTGTTAATAAAACAACAGCTAAGTTTGTAATGACAAGAGATTACATGCATTTTTTGCTCTCTGTGCTTGTTGATAAAAATAACAAGAGGGGTGGAAGGAAGATAACAAAAGAAGGGTGGACAGAAGATAACAATAGAAGGGTGGATGGAAGATAACAATAGAAGGGTCGACAGAAGATAACAATAGAAGGGTGGATGGATGATAACAATAGAAGGGTGGAAAGAAGATAACAATAGAAGGGTGGAAAGAAGATAACAACAGGAGGGTGGATGGAAGATAACAATAGAAGGGTGGAAAGAAGATAACAATAGGAGAGTGGATAGAAGAATAATGATAGATTCTCAATAAAATAAAAATTTCATAAGAAAACATCAAATAGCTTCTGAGCTCATTTTAAAAATGTGAGCTACACTGTGGTGCTTCTTGACAGTGGCAGACTTAGTCAAGGGCACTCACTGATCATATTGTTTAGGAGTCAAACCAAGAAACTTTACAGATTATGGGGAATTTATTTTCCAGATATTTCAAGTCAAAGCCAGATTGGTGCAAGAGTCCCACAGATGGGATGAAATCAGTGAGGTTATCAGTATGGAAATTAATATTATATTTGGATTTATTTACTATTACGAACAATAAGACAACTTCACCAATGGTCTCAACTTCATTTTGGCATATACAGATACATAATTGTTACTGAATTAGAAAACATCAAATGGCCTTTGAACTCAATTTAAAATGTGTGTGATGCTTTGTGAAAGTGACCAACTTAAAAAGGGATACACATTAATGTTATTGTTTAATGATTTTATGCATAAATGGCCACTGCTAATGAACAACAGATATTTGAATGACAACAAGAGATCCTATGCGTCAATTGTTACTTGTTCTCACCAACAAATATAACAAAGGATGGGTGGACTGTGGAATAGGGGTACATTCTCAATTAATAAAACAATTACTCTTGGAAAATGAGATCAATACAGGTCTTTCTGCATGATTATAAATGGTGTTTCTTCTACTTCTTAATCATATTTCATTAGTCAGTGTCTCCATTAAATCTTAACCCAAAATTAACAAATATTTATGTTGCTCACTTGACATTTGAACAAACAAACTTCACAAATAATACATTGGTCATTTAATGGAGCAAAATCAATGATCAGTACTGCTTAAAAGCCACTTCAAAACATGAACTTCTCAATTCAAATATAAATTATCAATACATCTGTCCGTTTTATAAAATAATACAAAAATAAAAAATAACATAAAAATACAAAATAACACAAAGTAAAAAAATTACAAAATGCATTAACTGTACAGGGTTTAAATCTCTTTTTCTGAAAAAATTATACAATATCTTTAATCTTTTTTGTTTGCAAATGTACTCTATTGGGTGAAAATTTAAATGATTTAATGCAATATATGAAGTTCTATTCATAAAAAGGTATACATTTAATTATGGTATGCACAAAATTTGACAGTAGGAAAAACTGCATGAATTATGGTAGTCGTGGTTGTAGGACAGAATGGCGCCAGACAAAATGGCAACCAATGTAAAAGGCAATGTTCTTTGTACCCATGACAAAATGGTGATGAGATTATAAGGCCATAGGACAACATGGCGATATTGTATTTTCAGACTGGCAATAAAAGTTTATGGAAAATAAAGTGAATTAAATTCTTTGTACTTATATTGTTTACAATTATGCATCAAAAACTTTATTTGATAAAATTATGAACAAGGATTTAACTAATGATATCATTACCCCTATTTTTGTCTCATTAATATGTGTAATACAAATGTACATGTAATGAAAATGATATAATTAACACTTAGTCTGATGAAAGCAAATACAATGCTGTTTGCAAGTAAATGGCCAGAAATGCAGATACCACAACAAACATGTTATGACAATAGTGGTGTTTCTTATATCATATTTCTCTGTGAAAGAAAAACTATCATCAACACCTTAGGTATAATAAGTATGGTTGGTCTCATTTCTCTAACATGTGTGTTTCGTTAACACATCTTTTGGCTAGAATTCAAATACCTCAACAAACATGTAAAGACAGGAGTGGCACTTCTTTCTTCAATAGTTTTAGAAGTGGTGAAACATCATAAGGTTGTAATTTGTAAAGTATTTTTTTTGTTCTCAAATATTTAAAAGTACATGTAATACATTTGTGTAAGAAATGGAAACCTAACAACACATCAATTGGTAATGATGTCTTTTTATTATCAACATTGTTTCTTTAGTTTGACCGGCAAATTATGTGTATAAAATGGGCAGTCAAAATTAACACGAATCATATTTATTTTGCATTGCATAGTGTTCATTACTCTAGTTCATGTGATACTTAGTATCTTTGTTTAAAATACTTTGGATTTAATTTCTGTTTTATTTCTGTTTTGTTAACAGATTTATTTACATTTACAAAAAAATCAGTGTGAAGAGTTGGTAGCAATGGAAATCATACCATCAAATAAAGGTGGCCAGAAATTAAGTTGTGATGGATTTGTATACATCAAAGAAAAAAGTGAAAGATGGCATACAATGGAGATGTGTCCAGCATGGCAAAGATTTCTGCTGCTCTGGTAGTATGACAACAGACAAGAAAGTGACTTTATTAATACAAGAGTCACAACACACACACTCCAGATCCGACTACCACTGATGTTTTAAAACAGAGACTAGACTTAAAATGCAATGCATCAACAACTTACAAACAGCCCTCCACACTCTACATGCAAGCTACACAAAACTTGTCTGAGACTGTTCAAGTTGTTTTAGAAATTGAGGAGACAATTCAATGGAACATACAACAACAATGTTCTAAACTATACCCAGAGGAACCAGAAACCATAAAAGACTTATTAATTGATGGTAACTGGAAGACTACAGAAGGTGATGAACCTGAGAGGTTGCTCCTGTATGATAATGAACAGTAATCTGATTCACATATTCTAATATTTGCACAAAGGATTGTTTAGATGTTGTCACAGAACAGGCAGTGGGACATGGATGGTACTTCTGATGCTGCATCAAACAATTTTTGTCAAATGTATACCATCTATGTACCACTGTCTGAAATAACATTTCCTGTAGTATTTGTAATTTTGAAGCACAAAAATAATACATGTCACGAGGAACTGTTGCAAACACTTTGTGACAAGGGTGATGAAGCAAGATCTGACTCCAGACCATGACACTGTCATCAACAATTTTGAGCAGGCAATGATTCAAGCACTGCATTCTGTTTTGGAAGAAGGTGTCCAAGTCCAACTCTGCAACTTTAACCATGCTCTAAGTATGTGGAGGAAGTTGCATGAATTAGGATTGGAAAAAATACAAAGATGATGCAGACTGACAGTTTGCTAGAATGGTTGATGGTCTTGTGTTTCTTACTGCTAATGATGTTAACGATTGAATGTCCCACCTTCGGGAACATGTGATGAAAGATGGGGAGGACCTTTTAGATTACTCTGACACTTCATATGTAACTGGGAAATTCAGAATATTACAAAGACGAAATAACTTCATGTTATGACACCTACCTCCAATTTTTGAACCAAAATTATGGAATGTGAATTACGCAACTATTGAAGGTGAAGATAGGACCAACAAGACTGTTGAAGGGTGGCACACAAAATTCATATGGATATTGGGCATCAAACACCCTTCTGTTTGGTGTTGGATCCAAGCCTTCCATCAAAGCAATTTAGCTGTGAAAACACTGCAGGTTCTGGTCACATCTGGAGCAGAGTGTAGCAGAAGGATTGGAAAAAGGTTCCAGGTGACTCAGTCACACCTAAAATGATTGTGTTTGCACTATTGTGATGAAAAAATGACAATCTAGTTCACAGATTACTATGGTTTAATGCACTTTATTTTCAAACAACTTTTCCATCTGAAAATAAGATACTGCCATTTTGTCCTATGGCCATATAATCCTCATCACAACTCTGTCCAGGGTATGAAGAATATCACCACTTTGTCAGGTCACCATCTGGCACCATTCTGACCATTTACCAGCAGTCACAAAGGTACACTCCTCATTGAAAAAGAATTTTCAGTAAATAATATGTCAATGTAACCTGCTTGGTAAAAATTATTGCCATTGAGTACAATTAGCCCAGAAAGTACATTAATCCCCACTGGCAATGTATGTGCTGCATGAAGTACAAGACTATGACAACAGTACTCAGCTGATGCTAACTGAGCATGACAACAACCAAGGCAATTCAAAAGAATGCTGCTAGATCAAACAGCATGTGAAATGTATATATTTATAAAGAGTTTGTTATCCACTTCCTGTTATTCTTTATGCTGATTGTTTGTTTCATATGTGTATTTTCAGAGTATCCATTTAGTCCAGGCATTATTGTTTTTAAAATATTTGCCCATGTCAGAGTAAAACATATTGTTGTGCAAGTATATAGATCACATACTGGTTATTTGCTTATACAACTTTTCTTAATGGCAATCTCATGTCAGGAACAATCTTCAGACATTTGGTTTTTCTATAAAAGCTGTTAAATTATTCCTATGTGTATTTAACTTCCTGGCATGAGACATTTTATTGTCATGTGTATTTAACTTTCTGGCACGAGACATATTTGATTGTGTCATGTGTTTTAATTTCCTGGTATGAGACATATTTTAGTATGTCATGTGTATTTAACTTCCTCGCATGAGGCATATTTTATTGTGTCATGTGTATTTAACTTCCTTGCATGAGGCATATTTTATTGTGTCATGTGTATTTAACTTACTGGCATGAGGCATATTTTAGTATGTCGTGTATAATTAACTTCCTGACATGAGAAATACCTTATTGTGTCATGTGTGCCTTTATGTGATCAAGTAACTGTTTACTTTGTAACAATGAATTTTAAAAAGCAAAATTTACTAAATTATTGAAGTCAAACATATGCTAACAAAGAGTATTGTGGGTAGCTGACTGGTAGATTTAATACTAAAGTCATTCACATATGATCAAAGAATATAATCTATCATTTACAGAAAATTCCATAAATATATGTAGCCATACAAGATCTTCAAATCACTCATCCCTTAAAAATCTGCAAATATGGTGAAAAGTCTGCAATTTTCAAAAACATCTGCAGCTGTGGTCGCCCCTGAGATACTAATTCAAATCAAAAATGAGAGAGAGAGAGAGAGAGAGAGAGAGAGAGAGAGAGAGAGAGAGAGAGAGAGAGAGAGAGAGAGAGAGAATCTTCAAGATGCATAAACAAGAATACTGTCAAACTCTGAAAAACCTTGTCCCACTTTAATAAAACAAATCTTTCCATTGTTATTTAAGCATTTGAATTAAGCCCTAATACTGCTTAAAAAATTTGTTGCTGTGGAAAATACTCAAAGTAAATGATCATTCTTACATTGCCCTACCCACCCCTCCATTTCTGGGGAGATGTGATAATGACTACAGGTGACACAATACAGGTGTGCCATGTATCTATACGATTCATGACACAGCCTACAATACCATACATTATCAACACACATATTAACTTGATGGTCTTTCCACAAATGACAACAGAAACAACAACATAATTTTGATGGTCTTTCCACAAATGACAACAGAAACAACAACATAATTCGTGTTCAAGAATAAGCTGGTCCACTAACAGTCACTGACTTTGTCTTTTAAAATTTTAGAGTGTCACAATTTGAATTATTAATTTCATAAGTTTTATACAAATCATCTCCCTCACTGTTTGCGTAATATCAATAAAGCATTTGACTACAACTTACATTATGAAAGTACTGCAATAGTCAACATATTGTGGAAGGAAGGAAAAAAATGTATTGTCTGATCATCAATGATCTGGAAAGTAATGAAATGTAAATCAAGGAAGGAAGAAAATGTAATGTCTGATCATGAATGAGATGATCAGTAAGAATGTAGATGGAGAACCATCGTTTGTATCTGTGTGTGAGAGAGAAAGTTGGAAATAATTGGAATGGAAAAGAATGGTATTTGTTTATTTTTATGTGGAATACAGCCATGATACTATCCTCTTGGGAAAGTTTTACTGCACAGAGATTATTAGAAATCTGCATGTGTTTGAAACCTTACACTGTAATAAACCCTGGAGAGAGAGAGAGAGAGAGAGAGAGAGAGAGAGAGACAGAGAGAGAGAGACAGAGAGAGAGAGAATGTATAAGAGATAACCTGGGATGGAGAAATATCACCAGTGAATGAGAAACTGTCAAAAACAGAAAAAAGATCATCAGAGAAGAAAAGGGAAAGAGGAAATTGAGTGATGTGAATGAAAACTTTATGCTTTTATTCTCTTCATACTGACATTTTCAGTGAAACATTAATCAGTTACTTATATGATATGTACTAGACCAAGCTTGCTGTCTCAAAATAGTTTTTTCTTACTACTAAACAATATGTACTAGACCAAGTTTGCTGTCTCAAAATAGTTTTTTCTTACTACTAAACAATATGTACTAGACCAAGTTTGCTGTCTCAAAATAGTTTTTTTTCTTACTGTTAAACAATATGTACTAGACCAAGCTTGCTGTCTCAAAATAGTTTTTTCTTACTACTAAACAATATGTACTAGACCAAGCTTGCTGTCTCAAAATAGTTTTTTCTTACTACTAAACAATATGTACTAGACCAAATTTGCTGTCTCAAAATAGTTTTTTCTTACTACTAAACAATATGTACTAGACCAAGCTTGCTGTCTCAAAATAGTTTTTTTCTTACTACTAAACAATATGTACTAGACCAAGCTTGCTGTCTCAAAATAGTTTTTTCTTACTATTAAACAATATGTACTAGACCAAGCTTGCTGTCTCAAAAGTTTTCTTCTTCCTATCTGACTATTATACCATTTTTTACTGACATTTGTACAGTTACTTTTACAATATATACTACTAGATTGGACCCATGTTTAAATAGGAAAGAGGAAATTGATAGCCAAACAGTAGAAAAGATAAAAAATACTTCAAGACAGAGGAAACAATATATACATAAATCATACAAATGGTAATTAAAAAAAGAAAATAACAGTCCTTTGTGGAATAATTCAAAGTGTCAAGCATTATTCAATACTAAACTGTGTGTGCTTTTGACAGAATCCTTTCAAAATGTACTCATACAACTACATGTATCCCTTTGCCTATTAATTTATCCACAGACAAATATTACCCGGTACCCTTGTAAAGGTCCTATAAGCCATCTATGTGTAACAATTGTACCTGGTACCCTTATAAAGGTCCTTAAAACCATCCATATGTAACAATTTTACCCAAGATTAACAAACATACATGCTATGTTTCTGAGAACTGTAGCACACACACAATTTACTAACCTGTTTATGACTTTCATGGCAGGGTACATGTATTATTTTAACAGACTTTCATGGCAGGGTACATCTATTATTTTAACAGACTTTCATGGCAGGGTACATGTTTATGACTTTCATGGCAGGGTACATGTATTATTTTAACAGACTTTCATGGCAGGGTACATGTATTATTTTAACAGAGAACTTGAGCCTTCTTATTAGTTATGTCATAAAAAAAAGACTGATGATTTGGCGATTTCCAAAGGGCAGTAGAGAACAGGGAAAGATGGAGAGAAATGGTTGTAAAGTCAACTGTGGTGCCCCAATGACCTCTTAGGTTAAGGGATTGATGATGATGACAAAGAGACTCACACACCTTTTTATACAAGGTAAACCACCTCTTTAAAGCTTTGATAAAAGTAAACATATTAAATCAAAATGAGAACAAAGTCAAGTGTTATCATGTTACACTAAGTCCTGTATGTACCTAATGTCTACTCAAATGAACATGTATCTACTTTTCAAAGATTCTGCTGAGGTGTGCTCAAGTTTCTGTTTATTTTATGTTAAACTCCAGGGAAGTATGGGAATATGCAATTCTAATAAACACAGGCCAAAAATGTTTGAAAATCTATAGTTGTCCCTGATCAACCAGCTTTGAAATTTGGTTCCCATGCAGATTTTTCAGGCTGCCAAACAAATGACTGCAGTTGCTCCCAAAGACCTGCTACAATCAAAATTGTTTAACTATATATTTACACATCCTGGTGGTAAATAAACAGTTTCATTGGCAGGGTTGTTTGTACATGTATATTTTTGGCAGTATGGTAGTTAGTTCATACCATGGCACCCCAATTTACTAACCTGTTTATGACTTTCTTGGTAGGGTACATGTATTATTTTAACAGAGAACTTGAGCCTTCTTATTAGGAATGTAATTAAAAAAATGACTAAATTGCTCATCCAGTGAGTGAATGACATAAAAATGCCCAGAAATTTCATAAGCAATTCTCTGTCATACATCTCTCTCAAATACACATTATTTCCCTCTTAACCTGCATCCATGGAACATGGTCAGTTGACTTTGTATGTACCTTAGATACAACTATAGATAAATGGGTGGAATGAATTGATTGCCAACCTTCTATACTGGTCTCCTGTACATAACAGTCACCTGTATACAAAGGCCCTTTTGACAATGTCCCATTTATTCAAAATTTAATGTATTTTTACCTTTACATCAAACCATCTGCTCCTATTGGTCACTTTTTATGACTCCATTTGTTAACCTTCATGAAAGAGAGAGAAATATAGAGATAATTTTAAGAATTTTTATGTCTTGGAACTCACTCCATTCTTGGTATGAGTCTACATTGCTTCTTCGCCAACAACTGCACAAGAAACAAAAAAAATGCACCGATTTCATCAACTTTCAGCAGTTGCTCTTGAAAGAGGTTGGCCTTTGGTGTCAACTGTACAAGAAACATTTCATCTTTTTTAATTACAGTTGATCCAAACTGTACCTGAAAAACAAAAGAATCTAGGAATTAGAGATGGGGTATATTTATTAACAATGGTTATGTGGAACAAATGGTTTTGTTTTCAAGCAGAGGTACAGTCTATGGTGTATGATTTGAAAAAAGAAAAGTAGGAAAACAAAACAACAGTGTAGATGTACCCACTGGCTCTGCCTGAGGTATGTTTCACTATTTATAACTGTACGAGGCAAAAAGCATGGAAGGACAAGAGATGAGAAGAGAGGTAGGATGGTCAATTGATGCCAATATGCTTTGTGGGTGCAATGGTGAATGAAAAGATCATGGCAGCAATAAGTAAAAATATTTACTGTGGACCAAATGTTAATAGGACTTGCCAGTCAAAACAACTCAACAAATCTTCATCACAAGTCCCCAAATTTTCACACATTGCCAAATCTGGATAAGTATCATTGTAGCCCCTCTACTTCCCCCACAATGACCCCAACAGGTTTTTTTTAAATCTCAATTACTCTTTAGAACTCTTTACCAGCTGTAGTAGTTGAGGTTCCTAACTAGGTATCTTTCAACCACAAATACCCTATAAATTTTCATACATAATTAATTGTACCACTAGCCTCAAATTTTTCATACACCATCGATAATTAATAAAAAGTATTAAAATGTACACACAGTACAGTAAGTATATCCTGTAATTAAAAATAGAAGGCTGGGTAGTTATGGTAAGGATCACAGTCAATAACAGAAATTGCCTCCCCTTGGATAGTTATGGTAAGGACCACAGTCAATAACCTAACTTACCTACCCTTGTGTAGTTATGTTAAGGACCACAGTCAATAACCAAACTTACCTCCCTTGGGTACTTATGTTAAGGACCAAAGTCAATAACCAAACTTACCTCCACTTTCTTAAACTTTACATCACATATCGGAGGACAAAAACTGACAGCTGGAAGCTGAAACAATGAAATCAGATTATTAAGTTATCATCCTGTTAAAAAAACAAATATCACATACTTAGAATAAACAGACATCATTACTTTGGCACACCCCAGAACATAACAACTGACATCTCCAACTGAAATTATGGACTGAAATTATCAGTCCATAGTAAATGTTTTTAGTGTGGTTAAGTTATTCTCCTTGAGATGCATCCACATACCAATTTTATGAAGATGAAATAGGCTTCAAGATAGTGATGGTATGACCAACTGAACACTAAATACAAAAATCACAAAGGCATGAAAATATGATCACAATGACCTGATTTCAGCATGGTTTAGTTAGAGATGTAACCACATACCATGAGTGCTGGATGAAATATGGTCCAAGATAGCTAAAAATTATCAAGAGACTGAGAACAGCACATTATACGTCCCTGGAGACAAACTGATCTCAATGACCTGAACCTTTGGTCAAGGCATCTTTGTCTTGAACTAAAGTTACGGAACAAAAACCATAATTTTCTCATTAGACTTTGTCCAGGTATGTGATGTATAACTAATGCTCTTGTGCAGAAACAGCTTTTATCTTTGGGTCAGAGCACCCTTGACAGTTGACTTTTTGGCTCTGAAATCAATGGGCTTCTTCTTTACCCCAGGTGCAAGCCGTTTTGTGGCAGGGTGAGCTGTAGAACTTATCATGTATGATAGAAAAACTTAATGGACAGATGGATGATAGAAAAACTTAATGGACAGATGGACAGGCAAGGTCACTGCATAATACACACTCCCAAAATGGTGGCCATATTAACTCACAGGTAAGAACTATGTAAAAGTCACCCAATTTTGGTATTGCTGAGTCAATTTTCACAGGTGTTGGTGGAATAGGATCCAACATTGTAATGAATGAACATACCATTTGAGCATGCAAATATATATCCATGAATTCATGACACAAGGCAACATACCCATCTCAACTCTGTTGCTAAAGGCATATCAGTGACTGGTGACTGCCAAAATTAATTGATGTCTTGCAAAAGTTTCTTAAGGAGATACATAACATTTAATGACACTTCACATGTAAATGGAAGGAACTTGCTGATGGCATAAACTTTTTTGGGTGAGTAACTTTTGTTGACCATATTTCATTACGGGCATCTAGTTCTTTGCAAACAAATCTTTGATGCTTATGCCAAACTAACCAACATGGAAAGTATCACAACAGTTTCTTTCAAGTATATTAGTCTCTTTTGGATTTCCAACAATTACCTTGATTGATTGCAGATACCAAAATGCTCCAATTTCTCAATCATATTTGCAATCAAACTTAACATATATTCTTAAGTTTCATGACTGGTGAAACAACAGAATCTTAAACATTTAGAGATGTATATATTTGCATCGTCTTAAGTTAAAGGGATCCCAAAATGTCACTTATTGGTTTCTGTGCATATTGCACAAAAGAATGTTTGTTGACATTTTGTTTTAAGAATTGTTACAATGATACCCCATCATCAGGATAATTACATACTATATTAAAGTACAGTTAAACCTGCCTTAGATGACAACTCTATATAAAGGACACCTGTTCATAAATGACAGTATTTATTGGTCATTTTATATTGATTTTTGCATTATTTGTACCTGTATATATAGGACATCTGCCAGATAAAAGACTGGTTGATTTATCTGAAGTTGGAATCATTATAATCATCAAGGAAACAAATATCAGAATCATGTGTTAATTGATATTTGTATAAAGTTGGAAATCAATATCAATCATCAAGGAAATATGATATATGAATCAATTATGTTGTATGTAATAATATTATCAAGATTTTTTAATACATGGGTACAGAATTTTGAAGAAGTTAGTGCTTCATCATAACTATAGACCATTACATTTCCACTAAACTTTAACATAATTTACATCTTTTCTGAATCAATGTTTAAAAATATGCAAAACTGTACCACTTGTGTTCTGGTAAACTATCTAGACTCACTCATAAAATGTCGGTACTTACCATCTGAGCTTGTTTATAAACACAAAAAGAGCTGCAGTGTACATCCTGATCTACTTATGTACAGTGCAGCAGCACAAACCTGTATTTCATTGTATAGAATCATAAACCATAATCTGTCCATACATTAATGTGACAACAGATCTGTATAGTGCAGCAGCATGAACCTTAATCTGTCAGTGCAATAATGACAGATCTGCATATTACAACAGTACAAGCCAAGTACATGAATGGAATGACTTATCTGTAGGGTGTAGCAGCATGAGCCCTAATGTCATATTGCATTATTGTGAGGAGAGATCTGCACAGTGCAGCATGAGCCCTAATGTCATATTGCATTAATGTGAGGAGAGATCTGCACAGTGCAGCATGAGCCCAATTTGTCTGTGCATTAATGTGAAGGCAGATCTGCACAGTGCAGCATGAGCCCTAATGTCATACTGCATTAATGTGAAGACAGATCTGCACAGTACTGCATGAACCCTAATGTCATACTGCATTAATGTGAAGACAGATCTGCACAGTACTACATGAGCCTAATCTGTCAGCACATTAATTTAAGGACAGATCTGCACAGTGCAGCATGAGACCTAATCTGTCAGTACATTAATGTGATGACAGAGCTGCACAGTACAGCATAAGCCCTAATGTCATACTGCATTAATGTAAGGACAGATCAGCACAGTGTAGCATGAGCCCATATCTGTCAGCACATTAATGTGATGACAGAGCTGCACAGTGCAGCATGAGCCTAATCTGTCAGTACATTAATATGAATATAGATCTGCACAGTACAGCAGCATAAACCCTAATGTCTGTGCATCAATGTGATGACAGATTTAGATCTATATCCTTTGCAATTGTGTGTACTTTATACACAAGAAAAAGACAGCAAATGCATACACCAATCAAAATAGTGTCTTTCCATGAAACTTTAGACAGGCAGATTTTTTTTTTAAATTATGAATATAGATAGTATATGTTTTTATAATTTTTCTACTATTCTTTTATGCAATATGGTATGTGTTAAAACGCATTATCCTGGTATCTGCCCTGTCTCTTCCGATAGTGAATACAAAAATCTGAACCACTCTAACTTTTTTGATCTTGCTGACAACCTTTTAACTTAAATTTGACAAATGATATTTAATCTAGGTGTCAAGACAAGATTTTTCGTATTGTCTATTTAAATAAATTTGCAATACACCAAGGCAGTGATTGACAAAATGCACTTCACTCGCTTGTTCAAGAATAGGATAACATATCTTACAGTAGATGTAAAACAATTAGATTATTTTTTAAAACTGTGTGCTGAAAGGGATCAGAAATGCTGATGTCTAAAACTACACTCTGACTGGGTGTAAGGTGCAAGTTTGTTCTACACGTAAAATAGATCTTTAAATCAAGAAAACATAGCACAAAACACCATGTCAGGAATACTGGCATCTTTCTGCCACATACATGTTAAAGTGACAGGTTTGACAAGAAATGTTGGAGTAATTTATTTTAAACTGTCTCATTATTCAAAACCAATATATTAAAAATAACTTCTGGTCTTCTTAGTGTCATAAATAAGGTGGTCTGTCACTATATATAATTTTAAGTCAACAGCAAAAGAACTTGATGCTTATTGTAAAAATTTTCTTAAACAAGAAAGTTGATGTTGAAGCTCTAAATACAAAATCAGATATGATCTTGGAAAACATCTATGTCAGTGAAAGTTTGCAGTCAAGGAGGGTGACTGAGGTTATATAGCTCTAACTTAATTCTATATAAACTGTCAAAGTTGTGGAACTTTGAGCTTCATCTGGAGTTTCTTTCTCAAAAGGTTTTGAGAATACAGGTCCAGATCTAATGAAGAATTAAACAATAGAAGGGAGGGTCTATGCTATTTGCACATCAATAAAAATGGCATACAATTACAAAGCTCTCTATATCAATATTACCTTCAAGAGAACTTTCCAATCATACAATATATTCACCATGATTGACATAGGCCTGTAGTTCCAATAATGGTGTTCTAGTTTTCCTTTCACCAAAAGCTGCAAAAAAAGACCATAAATTGTTATAAAACTAGAACTGAATGTCCATTATTCTATTAGCTGCTTTTCTAAAATGTCAAATGTGAACAGCAAAGGTCAGGTCTAATATGCTACAAATCGGGTCATGCAAATTGTGTGCTACATATGCTACAAATCGGGTCATGCAAATTGTGTACTACATATGCTACAAATCGGGTCATGCAAATTGTGTACTACATATGCTACAAATTGGGTCATGCAAATTGTGTACTACATATGCTACAAATCGGGTCATGCAAATTGTGTACTACATATGCTACAAATCAGATCATGCAAATTGTGTACTACATATGCTACAAATCAGGTCATGCAAATTGTGTACTACATATGCTACAAATCGGGTCATGCAAATCGTGTACTTAATATGCTACAAACTGGGTCATGCAAATTGTGTACTACATAAGCTACAAATCGGGTCATGCAAACTGTGTACATATAAACATGTTTAAGTCCTATTCAACAGCAAAAACATTAAGGTAGACCTGCCACTGCATGTGCTGGCAGAACTGGGTCTCTGCAGTTTGTTAGGTCTACTCAGTAGAACAAACAACATGATTTTGATCTGCCAGTGCCTAATATGATTGCACATCTAGGTCTATGTAGTCTGACAGGTTTAATCAGCAGAACAAACAACATAGATTCTGATCTGCTGATGCATTGCATGATGGCAGATCAGGTTGTATGATGTTTCCAACTGGATCCCACTCATACATGAATATATAGTCAATTATGATACAGTGCATATTATGTGATTGCTGGATTCAACTCAGACATGAATAGCAAATTTTTAAGTAAATTATGTTTCTGTGAGAATACTTACCCAATCACATTACGTACGACATATTAACCTGCTACCTCGCGAACCCAGGCCTACTAAAAGAAGGAAAATCATCTTTCCCTGTCTATATCAATAAACAAAGGGCAATAACTCTTGCCCATTACTTCTCCTTGGCACCCCAAGGTGTCGCCAGTTTTTAGCTGGGTGAGATACCAACTTGGATGCTTGCATGGTGGGGTGGTTGGGAGGGTTTTTAAGTAATGTGATTGGGTAAGTATTATCGGAGAAACATAATTTACTTAAAAATTTACTTTCTCCTCCGAATACATTCCCCAATCACATTAAGTTAGAAGAATAAGTAATAGGTGGAGGGGATGCTGAGCATCCGACCTCTGCCTTAGATATCATTCTAGGGAAGAAGAGCTGAATTCCCCCAAGTGAACGATAACCCATTCTCCTCATTCTATAAGCAACACAGCCTGGGGTCACTTAACCTGTGACCCTAACATATGGTTAAGAAGATGATTACTGAAATCTTCTAACCTACAAAATTTAAACAGAGAATCCAGCGAAGCTAACAGGCTGTGTTGATTGACACAGTTGGGTCTGGTGGCCATCTATGCTGTTGCCACTGGATCTACCAGATTTGAGGTTGCCTCTGTGATGCCAAATCGCTGAAATGGAGGCTCGAGAAGGTTGACTCTGCATGCCAGCCAACAGCTTTTATTATGTCTCTGGTTGGAACGTTGCGTTCGAATACGAGGCTCACAGAGATTGCTCGAAACTTCAGAGCAGTAACCTACATGAGGCGACTCTGGTGAGACATCAGAGTACACCAAGCATTAGATCCACTTCAGCCATGAATAGAGGGCTTTAAGCATGATATCCTGTGTTCCAGCTCACACGAGAAAAAAGAGGTATTTGTGCGTGCCATGACTTGTCTCTGTGCACTTCAAGTTACTGCTTGAGAGCGTGAACAGAATCTTGCATGGCTGCTGTTCTTGACCTGTCTATGGAAGACAGCGAGTGAGTGACAACTCTTTGATTACCAACAGACAGTAACCTATTTTGGGCTACAAGCTGTGTCAAGAGAACCACTAAATCCTCCAATTGGGTTGACATAAAGGGCATGCAGCTCTCTTACCCTGCATGCAGAGGCTAAAGCTATCAGGAAACATAACCTGGATGATAGTGACTTTAGCAAAGGGTATGATAAAAGTTCAAATGGATTCAAATTGAGCCATGTTACAACCCAGGATTTTATCCATTTGAAGACAAAATGAGGGATATTGGTCGATTGAGACCCATATTGTCTAATAGATTTAATATGTCTATATCCCACCCCAAAACATGTCCGTCATGATGCCGAATGTGTCCAATATCATGGGTTGGTAGCCTATGTTAGACATTGGGGCCCTACTGTTTCTACTCAAAGAGCCAGAGAAAAAGTTGGCCATTGAGGGATAGAGGCACTCAGAAGGACAATGTTGTTGGTATGGCACAAGTTCCTGAAAACATGCCACTTTCCCACATGAACCTTCTGAGTGGAGAGTCTTCTTACTCTTGAGATTCTCTCCACATTCAAAGGTTTGAATTGTTTGCCTTGCAAGGCTGTACTGATAAAAGACAAGCGTGTAGAAGAACAGGAAGGTCCAGGCAGGGAAGAACCACTAATGACTGTGGTTGCTGGAGAAGATTCGGGTTGGCTGGAATCTTCCTGGGCATATCTATCACTAGAATAAGTAGATCGGTGACCCAGAATTTGTCCCGTCTGAGAAGGCTGTCAGATTCATCTTGCCATTCTGACCCCATAACTTCTGGATTATTTTAAGACTCAGCATTGTAGGAGGGGAGGCAAATGCTCATAAATGCTCCTGAATGATTGACAGTGCATCAATGGCCCAAGCTATTGGGTCTGGAACTGGGGAGACAAAGGTGGATAGCTTATGATTCCACCTCGTTGCCAAGAGGTCAATCATCAGACACCTCATAAGTGCGCAAATCCGACAGAAGACTGATTAGTGGAGAGACCATTCTATGTGAAGGACTTGGCCACTTCCAAAATGGAGTCTCAGCCAAGACTCTGAGTCTGCCAGGAATGTGTCTGATTTGTATGTTGATATGGAGATTATTGCATCAACATAGAAACTGCCAAATCAGAACACACAGGTTGGGTGATTTTGTGCCTCCCTCTTTGAGGATTTAGGTCACCGCTATAAAGTCGTCAGACCAAATGAGGACCATTTTTGCCTCAGAGTTGATCTTTTCTGAAGTGAAAGGCATTGATGGCAGCCTTCATTCCTAGGGTGTTGATGTGTAGAGGCCATTCAACTCGCTCCCACAGGTTAACAACATGTGGGCACCCCCACTGTGTGCACTGGTGTCGGTGCCTACCACTATTTCTGCTTGGGGCTTCTCCAGCTGGATTCCCATGGTCAGCAACTTGGGTTGCCCAACTGACATAGGAATTATCAAATCTTGGGCATAATCATGATTGTTTGATTAATGGGACTTGGAAAGGGGTGCCATTGTCCTGGCAAGGTCTGCAAAAAGATGACTAAGTGGGTTAAAGTCCACTGCTGCATTTAATACACTGACGAGTAGCAAGAATTCTCTTGCTGAAATCCAAGTCCTTCTGGAAACAGACTCTGCGAGTTTGATGATTCTGGTAATGTGAACACAAGGAAGCCGCACCAGATTCGGGTTGGTTAAGAACTCCATACCCAAATGGGCGAGAAGTTTTGGAATGGATGGAGGTCTGACTTTCCCAGTTCAAAAAAACCTTTGATGACCTAGAAGAGAAAGAAGATCATCCCTGCCTTGGAGTAAGATAGAACTTACCATGTGTTTCTGTAGGATGTCCAGGTACACTGCCGTCGTTGTAGATGATGTCGATCAGAACAGGATGACGATGCAATCCATAATCTGAGTAAAAGCCCAGGGGCTGATTGAGGTCAAAGGAGATACCAAATAACTTTAGGTCATATATACCACTGCTTGCTAGAAAGTGTTGTACTTGTAGACATGGATGAAAAGTCAGAAGATACCATCTTGTCACATATGACATCAAAGCCTCTAACTAAAGGAATACAATATGTAAACAGTGGTTAGGTAACTAATGTGATGGACACAGAATATAATGGAACTATTATGTAAATGTAAAAGTGTTGCCATCTATATGCAAAATGAAGAATGACATGTTCAGGTCACAACACCATGCATTAGTGGTGCTGAGCAAGATGGTATGATAGGGATGGAATGAAGGTATCTTTGGTTACTTGCTTTTGGATTCCATCAATCTGATCATTAAAGAGTAGATTATATTATTAAAGTTGTGAGCATAGCTTAGTCTTATGATTGTCTTCAAAAAAGGTGCAGAGAGCACTGCATCTCATTCCACCATCTGTAAGTTCATAGAGGCTGTTACGGCCAGAGTATGTTGGGTCGCTATGCTTAAGATGCAGGCCATTCTATAAACAGACTCCCAAACATGTTTGGTGAGATTCAGGGTGCTGTGTCTGCCTGTTAAAAGATCACCATAGATACTAGATCCAACATTAAGCCCATGGCCATGACATTATGCATCAACTGTTTGGTATCCAAATGGAAAATTGGTATGTGTGGCTTATATAACCACCATCTATATTAAAGGGAAGGCGTCTGTGAAAAAGTGTCAGTAGATGATTGAGACTTGTAACTAAGGATGCCAAACTGTGGAAGCAATTGAAAGTAAATTCTTCTGCACATTGTACACAAGCTGTTTTAATGGTAAATTTCCTGGTCATTTCCATGGTTTTCCCAGCATTCATCTTTTCAAGGTTCATATACTGGTGCAGGTATGTACATAGGGCATCTAAATGTGTGAAGATGGCAAAGTGATAACAATGAAAAGTCAGCAACTTTTTCATCAGTGAAAGAAAGAACAGAGAAGTTGGAAATTTGTACATGGAGTATACTTCCCTACAAAGATGAAACTCTTCTAACTTGCATTAAGGTAGAAAACTTCCAAATACTTGTATGGATTTTGTGAGGAGGCCTCTTTGTATGGATTTTATTAGAAGGCCTCTTTGTATGGATTTTGTGAGGAGGCCTCTTTGTATGGATTTTGTGAGAAGGCCTCTTTTTGTAGAGAGCAATCTTCTCAGCATGGGTGGAAACAGTAACAAAAGAATTCACAAAATTTGGCACCAATCCAAATATCAAGGGGAGAGAGATCATTATAACTGACAATTAGATAGCTAGATAACTATAAACTTTTTAGCTAAAAACTTGTAACCTGGGAGGGCTGGATATGCGAGGCAGTAGTAGTTCTCCTAAGGTATTATGATCAGGTAATTTATTTCATGAAGAAATTGAATTTTGGGTCAACAATGCATGGTGAGTATTGGGAGTCAGACAAATATGGTCAACTGGATATTAAGTGTCCAAACATTTTCATACAATTTCTCCAGTAGATGTATGTCAGAATATAGAACAAAATAAGGTCAAGAAGACAGACTTGTACAATGCCTGTTTGGGATTTCAATCAATGACAACACTTTTATGGTTGACTACATATACTTATCATTTTCAAATCCAGTTTCAGCAGGCTATAACAAGATTAAATTGGTGTGAATCTGAATGATGGTCATCAGTAGAGACACCCAATGTTGAATGAACCACAATACTTAGACATGTCATGTCATTATGGTATAATGTTGATGCTCCTGAACAGTTTGAAATGAGGGTTCGAAGAAAGTTTAAACCAATCATCTTAGATTGAATGTCACTTTATTTTTAAAGATTATTCTGAATAAATAATACATTAAATAAATGCTGTGTGAATAAAATGTTCCTCTGCATACAAATACATACATCATATTAATTAAATTCATGTACAAAAAGTAAGATATTGTTCATATTTTTAAGAATAAATGTGTTACTCATTTGTAGACATGTTTGTTATCACATCAAGATCATGAAGATGAAAATACATGTATGTATAGTTTAGGCTTTTATTGCTATTGTTATATTGTATGGCATCAAATGTTTATCAGTTGTTTAAAAATACGTTTGAACTATAAATTAAAATATTTATTTCACAAGTGGCTCCTGGAAGTTCACAAAACATGCTACAAATACAAGTTGATCAGTCACTGATGAAAGGAATGTTTCCACTTTCTGCCTGAATGAAAATTTTTACTCTCTCAATGACTCTCAAAATGTATGCATGCTTAGGCCTTGTTTTTAACTCCTCTTGACCACTCAATTTTGTATGATTCCCCTGGAAAGGTGGAATAAAGTTTGTCTCCTTACTAGTGAGTCTTCAATAGTAAATCCTGTCAGTCAAAATAAGGCCTCCAGGGTTAATATAATCTAAATCCCACTCTGTTCACTTACAGGCCCTTCAAACAAATCTGAAGCAAACACATTTGGAACCACTCCTATGAAACCTTTGTAAATATGATGGTTCTTGTAAGAAGAATACAGATTTCCTTGACGAAGAAAGTCCCTTGGCATCGGAAAAAAATCCAGTGAAGTCAACTGTGCAACAGATATTTTTTTTATGTTCTAAAACCATGAGGTAGTTCACCCTTAAAATATTGGCATTCTGGAAATATCTGGTGAAAGTCATAGCAGTGTCAATACTATAAGTGAATCCATGTTGTGAAAATCATACTAACTGTTGAGGCTGCAAGTCCCGAAATATATTAAATAGTATCAAAGCTGTATCCTCTTCACTGATGTACCAACGTAAGAAAAAGTTTCTCTTGTGATTCAAGCTTCCATATTCCCTTTTGATTATTACCTTTGTTATTTTCTGCATCCCAATAGGTCAGTTTGTATGCACTGCCACCCAGAAATTCAAACAGAGATTAAAACTGTGCATAGTATAATTCTGCATCATCACTCAGGTCTCGGAAACGCTTAACTACACGTATTTGTATGCAAAATTTTGATCTGGGATGCAGAAAATCACCCATGCAGGAGTCCTCCGTACGCATGCAAATAGCTGGGTGCCAAATTCAAAGACTTGCCAGTCCTACTTCAGCCACCTACTGAGTGGAAGAATCTGTTGATTAATTGATCATTTTAGCTGTGCTGATATTTACAATGACTGATGGCAACCAACAGTTCTTCTAATCTGCAAAGTTCAACATTTTCTGGGGGGGGACTGCAACTTTTGCTGGTGGGACTCCTATTTTTACCAAAATGGGAGTCCTGGACTAATTTTAAAATCCTAGCGAGACCTCTGATCACTTCTTGTCATATTAAGATATACTGGCTGCTGAAACTTCCGGCTTTCTTGGGTAATTTTTATTTGTTATTTATTTCCTTATTATTATGTTTTCAATTTTTACATTCAGAAATTCCTTCTAATGTCTGAATCACATTTATTGTCTGAACCTTTTGATGTTTCATGCTAACAATTTCTGTTTGTGCAGCTTTTACTTCCTGAATATCCAAGAGGTCTCCTGAACTGGACTGAAAAAATTTGGAAATTTTATAATAATTCAATTATACTGTTTAATAAATTCAATTTTAAAACAGTTTTGAATTTGACTAAAAAAAACAACAGCTAACTAGTTTTGTGTGAGTTAACTGTGTAGGTAAATTGATGGAGGTGTTTAAAGAGGAATGGGTCCTTTACAATCAGGTCCTCCTTTCTCTTGCCACAATGACGGGTCCTTTACAATCAGTTCCTCCTTTCTCTTGCCACAATGATGGGTCCTTTACAATCAGTTCCTCCTTTCTCTTGCCACAATGATGGGTCCTTTACAATCAGGTCCTCCTTTCTCTTGCCACAATGATGGGTCCTTTACAATCAGGTCCTCCTTTCTCTTGCCACAATGATGGGTCCTTTACAATCAGTTCCTCCTTTCTCTTCCTACAATGACGGGTCCTTTACAATCAGTTCCTCCTTTCTCTTGCCACAATGATGGGTCCTTTACAATCAGTTCTTCCTTTCTCTTCCTACAATGACGGGTCCTTTACAATCAGTTCCTCCTTTCTCTTGCCACAATGATGGGTCCTTTACAATCAGGTCCTCCTTTCTCTTGCCACAATGATGGGTCCTTTACAATCAGTTCCTCCTTTCTCTTCCTACAATGACGGGTCCTTTACAATCAGTTCCTCCTTTCTCTTGCCACAATGATGGGTCCTTTACAATCAGTTCTTCCTTTCTCTTCCTACAATGACGGGTCCTTTACAATCAGGTCCTCCTTTCTCTTGCCACAATGATGGGTCCTTTACAATCAGGTCCTCCTTTCTCTTACCACAGTGACAGGTCCTTTACAATCAGGTCCTCCTTTCTCTTGCCACAATGACGGGTCCTTTACAATCAGTTCCTCCTTTCTCTTGCCACAATGATGGGTCCTTTACAATCAGGTCCTCCTTTCTCTTACCACAGTGACAGGTCCTTTACAATCAGGTCCTCCTTTCTCTTGCCACAGTGACAGGTCCTTTACAATCAGGTCCTCCTTTCTCTTGCCACAATGACGGGTCCTTTACAATCAGTTCCTCCTTTCTCTTGCCACAATGATGGGTCCTTTACAATCAGGTCCTCCTTTCTCTTACCACAGTGACAGGTCCTTTACAATCAGGTCCTCCTTTCTCTTGCCACAATGATGGGTCCTTTACAATCAGTTCCTCCTTTCTCTTCCTACAATGACGGGTCCTTTACAATCAGTTCCTCCTTTCTCTTGCCACAATGATGGGTCCTTTACAATCAGTTATTCCTTTCTCTTCCTACAATGACGGGTCCTTTACAATCAGGTCCTCCTTTCTCTTACCACAATGACGGGTCCTTTACAATCAGGTCCTCCTTTCTCTTTTCTGATTTGCTTTGGGGGATCTATTTAAATGCTATACACTCATTTCATTCAACATGCCTCATGCTCATAAAAAAAATGACAGATCAAACTATGGCTTGAATGACATCCTGGAACTTAAACAATTACATCATTCTAAAATTAATTTCTGATCTAATAATAACTTGATCAATCTTGCTATCTGCACATTTCCAAAATAGATATTGTAATTCACACATTCTTTTAAAAAATAAACATGTAAAAAATTTTAAAAACTACATTTACACACACGTGTGCATGCGTGCGTGCGTGTGTGTGTGTGTGTTGGGCGAGGATCCCGATAAGAACATCTTTTAGTTAAATTTGTACACAAAATGGTAGCAAAATATATTTCGTGGATATTGAACCAGAATGGCTTTAAGAAAATACAAATGCAGTAGCAAAAGTTAAATAGCTGTATCTATCTCATAAAGGAATGTAAATAATTTGTAATTAACCCAAACAGCACACCTTCAGATGATTATATTTATCTACATATATATATCTACTAGTACTATATAATAATATTACTACATGATACATGTATAACAGGTAAAATGTAAGCAACAATACCAGCCCTTGTGCACTTTCCCAACTGTAAAATTCGAGGCAAACAGCTGCGAAAAGCATAATTGTACATTGAAGTTTGATGGATGAATGCCAGGCCAAATTTTGGTGTACTCCAATCTCTACTTCACTTTTTGTGGAATACAAATCTTTTTCCTTGGAGGTGAAAACATTTTAACTGCAGTGTAGCTTAATTATGAAAAGGTATTAATCCAGAAGATGAAACGTCGAATGGTGAACGATTAATGGTGTCGGCGCATGCGTGGAAAACTGTGAACTCAAGCAAGTTACAATATATGCTTATCTTTTAATCTCAAAAAATTCCAACACTCAAAAAAGCTGTATTCATGTAGTTTCCAAACCTCTATGTGCTTTTTACTACCAATGTGCTTCCTCACATCATCTCTGCCACCAAGCGTAATGCTAAAATTTGTGGCACACTGTGTGCAAAAAGCATGATGTATATCAGTATTTGATGGCTGAATGCACGGCAAATGTTTGGTATATTCCAAACTAAACTTCCCTTTTTGTGCAATACATTTCTTTTTCCTTGGTGGTGAAGATGTTTTAAAGATGCAATGCTAAACAGTAATTCAAATCAGTGTTGGCGGCACATGCGGGGAAAAAATTCCGGTTAGGCCCCAGTTTCTTTTAAAAGCATTGTAAAACTACTCTTATGTTAAAATACGCTAAAATGTTTGCTACCGGGCCAACTGTACCAATCGGCTATAGTTTTACATGTACTAATATTGCGACTAGCAGTACCAGACCATTTCGGCAATGGCTTATATCACGACTAGCACTTAACAGGAAAATTTAAAATAATTGATAATTGGGGAATTCATGATTTTTTTGCATGCGGCATGAATCCGTGAATTGCTGTCGAAAGTTGTGAAATTCACACCAAAATTGTGAGGGTTGGCAGCTATAACTCATTTGAGTCCACCATGATGGAAATAACATCAACATCCTAAGCTCTTTCCAGAAGCAACATAGGACTCTCTCCCAGCATCTCTTTCTAGAGAATGAGATGGAGTGGGGTTGCTTTAGATCATGAGATTAACGCTACTAGTCAATCTCCTGGGCAAAGGAATCACTGATCCCTTCTTTATCTTCAGATTTATATGCAATGAGATTGCTTTTCTTTCCTTGGAAGCCTGCAAAGGATCAATACCTCACTGACACTGGTGACAAAGTAATGAGCATCAAGGATCTTTAGACCTTGGGGAATCTCCAACCCATGGGGGTCATGGCACATTCTTGCCCAACAGAAGCAGTAGTCTTCATCAACATGGTTAGTAATCCAGACCACTTCTGGGAATGGAGGGGATCATTAAGTGAAGAAAATGAGACAGATGAGGGGCCCTTCTTCCTTCCCCTGTTGGTACAGTGACTTTCTAAGATATTCCACACACAGTCAGATCATAAACAACAAATTGGACAGTCATCCATGCATGCACAAATGGTACATGATAAGCAGGTGGGGTGAGTGTCCAATGGAGTCTTCCTGTGCCCACACTTGCTCACTTTGTGATATTAGAAGATAAAAACTTCATGCAAGACTAAAATTCCTGAAACAAAAAAGGATTGGCAATACTTACCCTAAGGGCTGTTCCAGTAAAACATATATCCCCCCTGGGGACGGCACTTCAAAAAAACTTCTGTAGGAGGTTGTGTTTCAAACTATTTTGATTCTGCCAGTGGAAGGCTGATTAGGAAAATCACTTCTTTTGTGGGTTGTGGTAACAAACTGAGAAATCGCTGGTGGGGTTGTCAGAAAAAAAAATAAAAATGAATATATATTTAGAATCGCATCTAACCCCCTCCTAGTGGTCTAACGTGAATAAAACATTGGGTCAGAAAATGATGCCAGTACGCGCGAGTGCACCTAATTTGAATGAATTCGCGTACTTTTAAAACAGTGATACGCGTTCCACAAATTACGTCAATGTAGCGGATATATAACGTGCTTTGCGCAGTATGCAATTTTTATTCAACTTTTAACTTTAAAAGTGCATTTCGCGAGGTAATTCGCACTACCAGTAGCAGTATCGCAGCATTTGATGCACAGGCACTTGATTCCGGGGTAAACTATACCCCGGAATCAAGTGCCTGTGGTTTGATGTGACATTCAGATTCAGGTAGGCAAACGCTAAAATAGCTGGATACTTCGGTTCGACATGAATGGCTGTTAAACTAAATTTGATTTGTTCATTGGGCTCTGAAAAAAAGCATTTTCTGGTGGTTTAACCTTACTGTCATCTTGGAAGTTTTACATATGCGTGTTTCAAATAAGGGCCACCCAGGAAACCAAAATGGCTGAATCACAACAGGGTTTGTCGTCAGACGACATTTTCAGTCGGCAAATACTGGTGATAGCTATAATGACAATGAATTTCATGTATATCAGTCTGTTGGACATTGGGAAAATGTCACTGGAAATACCAGTGTGTGATTTTGAGCCCAAAATTGATGATGAGTGTGAGTCCGATTTACGTGTTGGAAGGACATTATGCCGGTTATATTTATTCAAGATACCCATGTCTGAACAAGCAGACTATGGGAATGTTGGACTTAAAACCCTAATACAGCATTATAGTAGAGAAAGAAATCTGGCATAAGAGGCAGCAAAGCACTGATTCAAGGAAGTGAATCTTTGGCAGAGTTCATGTTAGTGAAAACTTCTCTTTTTGGAACAGAGATATCAAAGAGAGAATACCCATGGGGCCATACCTGTGAGATATTAAAAATTGCACAACCATAAAGAACAATAACTTGTTCAAGCTAGTTATGCATATGTGTTTCAGACAGCAGTCAATGAAAGGGAGTTCTCAGCACAGAATAATATTCATACACAGAGGAAGAGGATCATATTAAATTCAGAAACAATCAACGGATTAATGCTCATAGGGATCATCAGAGAATCCCCATACAACATAATTAAGTGTGTGTAGATCTCTAGTTGACAGAACCACTATGGCAACAAAAGAATAACGAGACTAACTTTCATATCATGCAGATGTATTACCAAATGAAGTACATGCTCTCTATGTGCAAATATTGAATGAAATTAAACATAGAAACTGACTGAAATGTGTAAACTCAAAGCAAGATGGATAAAATTTGTCCTGTTTGTGTTTGGTTATTCCTATGTATATTTTGAGGATGTTTATATTTTCTGCAGACCTTTTGGCACTTAGTTCCAAGCCATCATTTGGTATCTGTATTACAAATTGGATTACTACTATCTAGTACACAACATTTTGAAGCAGTGTCATTAACTAATGATGTTATTGATGAAAAAATTCTTGATGTCATTCTGATATGTGGATTCTTTACTACACTACTAATCTGTTCATCCTGATTGTATTGTAAGCACATATTCCATTTAAATAATACTATTATTATTTCTGCATATTCCTATCAGTTTTTCCCAAGTGGTATTAATTTCCTGATCTAATGTTGTTCATTTCTTGTGCAATTTTTACATATCAAGAATTCTCAGTATCATTAAAAAACACTGTAATCTGCACCAAATTGAGTTGTTTGAGAAGAAATTCATTTTCACCCAAAAATCACTAAAGCTATGAGTTCTGGCATTAAAGTCTCACATTAAGTAACATTTAAAGTTGCCATGATAGTAATTTAGGATGCAACTGTTCTAATTTCACCTTTGGTATATTCAGATCTTGAATGTGATGGAGGAACATGGCTCCAAAATAAACACATCAATTTTAGAACCTGTTCATTGACTATGAATCAAGTATATAATCTGAGTCCAACTGAATTGTTAGAAAAAGTTTAATTCTTCTGACAACATCGTAATTAGCTGTCAAATATGGAGTAAGCCTATGGTCTTTCTGCCATCCCGATCAAGATCCCACCACAACCACGTAACCATACTCAATGACATCACAGTAATAATCGCTATACAATTAGAGATGACATCTCTTTGAATATTTTGATTTCAGTAGAGCCTTAACAGAGTGGAACAGTAAGAAAGAGTGACAGATATTTAAGTGTTAGAGAGATATTTAACAATGGCTATTCCTTCCACCACCACTTCCTCACTGGAGATCACACACACACAAAACTTAGATTAAATCCTGAAATCCTGGCAGCATCCCTGCAGGGGAGATAACTTGACCATTTCATTTGATTTTATTGGTCTCTGGTTATCCCATGGTATTTCTGTTACTTGAACATTATCTTACAGTGTGTCCAGTCAGCATGGTCGAAAAAGGCATACAACCGTTGAGAGTTGTTGAAGGACTCACATTACTACAGATATAAAAGAACGAGAACCATACTATAAATCAGTGAAGATAAAACAGAGGATACATGGTTTGACTGTCCCTGATTGGTTGATAATGAAAGTAAGATTTTAGTAAAAAGAATCTTTTGAGAGCTTGTCCTACTTGTAACTGAAAAAAGTCAGGGACATTGTTTTATTAACATAATTTCCGTTCCTTTACAGACCTGAGTTTGGAAGACTCATTACTGAAATCAGCACCTGACTCTTTGGTGTAGTATTGAAAGCACACATTTCAAATTTGTGTAGATCCAGAAAATGGTGCAGCTGTTATGGTTTTCTTTTCACAAAAGCTGTCATCAGAGATGTGTCTATACTGATACAAATTTGATCATGAGCACTCAAAATTTTAAGTTATTGAATTTTAATATCATGGTGTTTGCACAGGTTTACAATGGGAACTGAATTAGTACAGCGAGTCTTGAACTCTTGAGTTTTGTGCAGAAACATGGAATCCAAGCAGAATACATCCAGAAATGTAGAGGTTTTCTATCTTAGATTTAGTCTCCCGATTGCATTTCACATTGATATGCATATTCACAAACAATTAGTATAGTAGTAGGAAAAGTAAAAGACAAATCTAGATACATATCATAAACATGACAAACAGTATGTGGGGGGACAATTTCATAAGAACAGGCTGGAATGGAGAAGTATAATAACAACAATAATGAGTAGAAGTGTGCCTCTTTTTTGATGTGTACAACATTATTTTCTCAGCTTCAGTAAGAAATTACATTAAAGGAAAGACAATAAAGGATGTATAGTTAACTAAACCACGTGAATTTGGCTCCTCAAATCGATTTTAACCTTCTGGTTATATCTGTTCTGGTCTGTTTCTGTCCATTCTGGTGATTATGTCCACTGAATCAGTATGGTTGGAAAAAAATTTGGCAAATTTAAAGATTGAAAAATCTTTTGGCAGATTATGATTATACACTGTACTTCTGCCTGAGAGATGTGAATAATTTCCTTTTTTGGTTTGTTGATTCTGGTTGTTGCTCAGTTCAAATGCATCATTGAAAAACACTGATGCATTCTCATACTTTGTTATAAATATTTATTACAGATGCACATCTCTAGATATCGGTGAATATAGCTTGAATAAGCTATAACAGTTTTGGTTGGAATAATGGACATTGTTAGAGAAACTTTAAGTGAGCTAACATGTAAACTTTTCGGCAGCGTGTGATGCAGGATTGCTCAAGACTTCTCCAACTCATATGCTCACCATGAAAAATCCATTTGTACCAACTGATGATGACTTTTAGGTAACGGTCAGAAAGGCATAATTGACAATATTCAAAGGTCTACAAAAATTACTGGAGTCAAACTTTATAAACTCAGACAGCTGTGGCAAAAATGATGGACCAGTACCTTTGCTGCTGTTGCCACAGTTGATTAGTTGGTTGATTTAGTTTGGTTTGGTTTGGGGTTTTTTTGGGGGGGGGGTTAACAGTATATTAGGTGGAGAAGAACCCCAAAAGAACACCAACCCAAATTGCTTGATCTGTGACAAAAACTCACTCTGAGAGATGTGCAAGTGATCTGTAAAAGCAAGCACCTTAGTACACTAGGGCACATGGAGCCTCTGTTGATTTGATGTTTATCTCCAATAGCCAAAGTCATTTAGACATGAGATCTCCGGTTTCGGTAGATCATTATGGCCTTTACACCATTTTCAGATGAAGAGAATCTATATATGGCAGCCAGTTTTACTGCTGAAGAAAATCCAAGTACTTTTGAGACACCAAACACCACTTATGTAGAACCACTGACCTTCCACAAGTAACTTTTCATTTATACACTAGAGGCAAGTAATCACACGACAAGTATCTTGTACCACTCTGCCATGGAAGCCCCTCAGATCTGTATCACAAGCATCTTATACTCTGCCATGAAAGCCCCTCAGACCATAGATATAAGTTTCGTATGAAAGACTAGAAGTGGGAAATAGAACCTGTGACAACTGGATTGAAAGTGCAGAATGTTACTGCTAGGCCATCAGTGATGATGATGATGCTGTTGACAATACAGTTAACTACAATGACATTGATTTTACAAGTACTTTGGGAAAAAAATGATTCCTTGACTTGCATCCATTTTTTATTTTTTAAAATCTAATTTATGATATAAAAATGTTTGACTTGCTATATTTCTTTTTTTTAAAACTTTATATTAGTCTTGCAACAAGGCATAAAAATAAGACGTCGGTAACTGTAATATGTGTTCTTACAAGAAATGATATAGTGTAAAAGTAGGCAGAAATAAAGGACATTGCTTTCACAGGCATTAATGATTTTTTCTGACAAATCATGTATTATAAGTGTACCAATACATTTATTGAAAAAAATAATAACAAGGGAATCAGAGCATCTGACCACAAATTTAAAGCAATTTAAGATTTGACTATTATTCTAATCAAAAGCTGCATGCCTGAGAACAAAGAAAAATAGCAAAACATTGTGATCACTTTAGTAAACACACAGTTTAGTAAGGATACAAATTCATGATTTCTGTATTAGAATAGAAATCCCTAATATAAAATCTATATTCATGGACATTAAATTAGTAGGTATTAAGGGAATGATCAATGACATCTACAAATAATAAGCCACCAAGAAAATTTGTGATTTCACAGTATCAGAGACATACATGGCTGACAGACAAACAAACAAAACTACAAAAGACTGATGATAATGAATGAATACAAATGAAAATATGCAGTAGATTATATGATCTATAAGAATTCAGTAGATTACCTCCAGCCAGCTGTCATTTAAATCGCTTCTGTCCCCAACCCAATATTAAAATCGCTTCTATCACCCACTAACCCATAGCCAGAAATTATGTAAAAATAATATGCTTCTGTAGGGGGCAGTGTTTTTCAATTAAAACATATCTGACGGTAGATCTTAATTTTTTAAAATTGCTTCTGTTGTGGGTTGGCTGAATTTGAAAGTGCCTTCCCCCCGGGGGGTATATGTTTTACTGGAACAGCCCTAACAGAAAAACAATGAAGGGGAATACAATTTAACAAAGGACTGCTTGCTAAGCAAGGTGCAAAAAAACCCCTAAAATTTACAAAAAAGAACACAGATAACACTCAAATAAAGCAATGATCCAAGAGACAAACACTTAGTTGATACAAGAAATGTAGGTGAAATGACAAAAAGGTATTTAAAGACGAAAATAAAGGCAAATAAATTTTGATGAGCGATATAGCACATGTGTAATGTATGCATCATCCAATGAAGAAAAAGGATGACATTCTGTATCTTCACTGTGACTGAAGAATTAGACTGGGATAATCTTCTTTTCCATTTTGGGCATATAATACTAACTGAAGGAGGAACTCTAGCTTGGACTGGGAACTAAGACTCCCAAAAATGGAAAGCAATGCAATAATAGCAGGTAATGTACCACTGCTAATAAAATGTTAAATTAATAATGAACTTCAACATCTGCACTACAGACATGCCAACAGATAGACTGATTGATAATATTTTTTAAAACTCTATACCTAAGATGTCACCCTTAAAATCAGAATGGTAATTATATAAAGCTCCATTTCTTGACTGGTGCTCTTAAAATGTTTGGCATATTATCAGGACTAATATGAACAAACATTTAACAAACATCTCACTGTATACACTCTATCTAACACCATCAAAGGGTACATTTTAAAGAATGAGAAAATTAACACAGCAATGCAAAATACTGAATGTTTACTGCCAATAAATACAGTGAATGTTTACTGAACTATGGCACTTACTAAATTTGCATGGATTCATAGATGAAGGTTATTACATAATTCTCACAGCAAGACTGAGACCTAATGATCCATTTGTACCTTGTAGTTCGTAGGGCTAAGGAAGAGAAACCAGTCCACCCGCCCTTTAGTATAAAGGCTCCTGAGAGTCATCAGCTGGTTGATTAAATACCTAAGAAAAAACGATCCCACCATGGATCCTGGTGAAATAATTCCAAAAACAGTCAGTGGAGGATCTGAAGAAAAAGGATATAAAAGACAATTATCTACCCATGTATATCAAATTTCCAACTGTAATGAGGTAGACAAAGATCTGACTGTGATATGTGCTAGCTGATCTGAATAGACACAGATTTATCTGGGTGATATGATTTAGCAGATAAGGACAGACACAGATCTAACAGTATGATATGTGCCAGCAGATTAGGATTGTTATGTGTATCTATATTGTGTGTAAGTTTTGTTCGTGACTGTAAACTGTAGTGATCATCAATAAATAAGATGTGTTATAGCTCATCTTTTGTCCATGGGTAAAGATTCTATTTTAAGGATATTGCATAGGATTTATAAATAGATGTTTACAATCCTTAATAATAATATTTATAATAAAACCTGTTTACGAGTTTGGGGTTATTTCCCACTGGATAGGCCAGTAAAGTGGGTTCTTAGAAGAATTAAGTTACTTCCCATTCAATGGAACAGTCAGGTGGGTTCTTTTATGATGTGGGGTATTTGCAAAATGTCACATAGTCAGTAGCAGAGAATTGCATTTTAGGATTATTCTTGTTGTAACATCAGTCTGCAGATGTATTTGATGTTGTGTTTATATAATATTTGAAAAGAAACATTTGTTCTGATTATTTGTTGGAATCACAAAATGTTCATTGGACTAAAATATTATTCTGGGATTAGTGTGAATTATTCAAATGAGTTCTGGACAATGCCACTGTGATACATTAGGACTGTTGGCAGACCAGTACATTCGAGGATCTGGAACTTATTCAGAATATTTTAATCTTTACGACTTGTCATAGAACTTTTGAACTATTTTGCATTTAATTCAAAATAATGTAAGTTCCTCTTAAATTTTTATTTTATGCCTTTCATAATTAAATTATTTTTTAAGTTTTACAAAACTAGTTGGTTTAGCTTCTTTCTCCTACTTAGTTTATAACCATATAATCATAACAAGGATAGGCAGAGATCTAGCAGTGTGATATGCGCCTGCAGATTAAAATAGACACAGATCTCCTCCTCTTTCCTCCTCTTTTGGGGTTTAATGTCATTTTTCAGCACAATAAGCTATACATGGCAGCAGTATAACTGGTGGAGGAAGAACCTGGGAAAACCACAGAGAGAACCACGGACTCACGGAAGGCTACTGACAAGAGACACGAATCTAACAGTATGATATGTGTCAGTAGATAAGAAGAGACAGATATGTAACAGTGTGGTATGTGCCAGCAGATCTGAATAGACACAGATCTAACAGTGTCATGTGTGCCAGCAGATTAGAATAGAAACAGATCTGCTAGTGTGATATATAACAGCAGATCAGGATATATGCTTTTCAATTGAAATCTAGTTTGCCATACATTATGTGATGACAGATCTGGGTCTATGCATTTTGATCCTAGATGTGCATTATGTGATGACAGATCTGGGTTTGTGCTGCTTGGTGCTTTATGTGCATTATGTGATGACAGATCTGGGTCTGTGCTGTTTGATCCTAGATGTGCATTATGTGATGACAGATCTGTGTTTGTGCTGCTTGGTGCTTTATGTGCATTATGTGATGACAGATCTGGGTCTGTGCTGTTTGATCCCAGATGTGCATTATGTTATGACAGATCTGGGTCTGTGCTGTTTGATCCTAGATGTGCATTATGTGATGACAGATCTGGGTTTGTGCTGCTTGGTGCTTTATGTGCATTATGTGATGACAGATCTGGGTCTGTGCTGTTTGATCCTAGATGTGCATTATGTTATGACAGATCTGAGTCTGTGCTGTTCAATCCTAGATGTACATTATGTGATGACAGATCTGGGTTTGTGCTGCTTTATGCCATATATGCATTATGTGATGACAGATCTGTGGTAAATACTTGCATCTATTCATCAGATGATATATTTTACATCTATACACATGATGATAAAAATAATTTCTCCATTTAGGCTTTTTAAAAACAAGCCAGAAAACAAAAACAAGTTTACTTTTGATGCTATCATTTCCAAAAAAATGAATCAGACCTCAATTAAATTACAAAACAAAACCAATTGTACATATGTAAATACAGGAACTAAATGCAAGAATGAATAAAGACTGCATAATAATAAAATAAATATAGAAATAAAAAGAATAAAATCCAAATCTTGAAAATTGTTTTATAATTAATTGATGCATACTGATGAAATCATAAAAATCAGAAAGAGCAGCAAAGTTCTAGAGCCACAACTGACTGCTGTACAACATTTTGGCAAAATGATCATTAAAGCTCATATATCTTTATGACATTTGTATATGATAGTACTGTAAATGGTGGCATGAAAATCTGGCATTTAAAAGAGGATCTTTATCTTTCAGAAAAATAATTATGGCAGCTTCCTAATGATGTGTGGGTACAAGGAAAGATTTATTTAAGGAACATTCAGTCACTAAAGTTTTAGCAAAAAATAAATGTTATGCCAATTTTTTTGAGAAAACTGAATTGACAAATCTGATTCTTGTTAAAATACATAAGATAGAACTGATATTCATTTATTTGCAACATTTCACAAATATGCAGAAAATAAATGAAATTGCAATGAATTTAATGATGCTAAAATATTCTGATTAGAATCAACAACTTAATCACCACTAACTTTACCTAAACTAGCTCACCATCACTCCATGGTTTTCGTTCAAACTGTCTCAGAATACTCATCTCCTGCTGTAAATGTGCTTCATTCCCCGGATTCACGCTTGTCCAGTCAAATAAATTCAACATATGGCCCTGGACCCGACAGTCTGGAGATTTTCGGGCAATTTTCTGTGCAGCAAGAAAGCAAACCAAATCAATAAAAGTGGCACCATTTTGATGCTCATAAATACATGTGGCACACACTCAGCAGCCATCTGGATGCTCATCAATCAATATCATTGGCACACACTCAGCAGCCATCTGGATGCTCATCAATCAATATCATTGGCACACAATCAGTAGCCCTCTGGATGCTCATAAATCAATATCTGTGGCACACACTCAGTAACAACTTGAATGCTCATAAAATTTATAAGTGGTACACATACAGTAACCACTTGGATGCTCAGAAATCAATACATATGACACACTCATTAGCCCCTTGGATGCTCAGAAATCAATACAAATGGCACACTCATTAACCACATGGATTCTCAGAAATCAATACAAGTGCAAGATTCAATAACCAAATGGATGCATCTTGGATGCTCATAAAAATTATAAGTGACACAAATCAAATGAACCAGACTCCAATCTGCTGATCTGTTTGCAGTGGGAGTTATTCAAAGTTAAATCTACAACAGATGTGTCAAACTTATTTAATGATATACCATTTTAAAATACAATTCAAGTACTGTTCTAGTATTGCTGGGTTAAACCACATAGAGACTAGAATACACACATATAATTATGGATAACCTGCAGTAAATTGGCAGTGTTGTATGAATGTAATGGCACTCACACATTCCTTTTGTAAGATGCTAGATGGTGTTCATATACAATGGAATTTGTAGACTGGTTCTCTGTTCAGAAGGCTTTGCTAATGAGTTAAACTATAACAACAGAAGACTAAAGGAGCCATAATACACAAATGCCACCTGGAGGACTCAAGAGTAATTTCTGGGTGAGTTCCACTGTAGGATGAATGGAGTTGGATTAACAAGATCGAGGTGTAGTTAAGAGCTGTGATACTGCCCTTCTTCCTTGATCCCTCATGTAACTATTCACTCTATCCAGGCACAAAATGTTCATATACTTTCATTGATTTTAAAATTATCAAATATGTACATATATTTCAATACATCTGAAACAATCATGTAAAATGAAGAGAATACTGCACTGCATTTTTTCTTCATCTGAACCAATGAAGTGTACCAAGATTTTCTTCTTATCATTAATACTGGTAACACCTAGACAATCAGAAATAAATAACCCTGTTCTCTTTAATAATGCATGTTTTACTTCACGAGTATGTAGGAAAATGGTGAAGAAAAAAAATCATCATTTATACGACTGATAAACCACATAAGACAATTTCAAAAAACATTTTAAAGGTAGTTCAAAAAATTGAAAATGCTAGACAAACTAATTGTGCTGACACTTATGACCTTAAAGTAAATATCTGAAACTGACTGTTACACTGTGTTCTATGTGGTGCCAATTGTCACACTGTATTCTACCTGGCACTTTTTGCTACACTGCATTCTACCTGGAACCAATTATTACAATGTATTCTGCCTGGAAATGACTGTTATATATATATGATTATTACATTGAAATCTGCCTGGAAATTACATATTTACTTGTGAATAATAAAACAACCAGATCTGTAGTCATATATCTGAGCAGATCAGGGTTTTCCATATCTGTACTGCTCTAGATTTTGAGTAAACAGAATGGAGACTGGCCTCACCATCATAAGTAGTTACTCTCCTCCGGATCTTATTGGAAAATATTCTGACCAATCAACAGGCTGCATCTGTATAAATGGTGTAAGATATCCAAATCTGGAGCAACATTTATTACTCAAAATACTGAGTAAATTTTCATGTAATTGGGTGGGGGCCCTGATCTTATTCCAAAGTTGTTCAAAGATGTGTATGTGTCACCAATACTGAGAATGGGTATCACAGATATTGAGGATAGGTATGTGTCACAGATGGGTATGTGTCACAGATACTGAGGATGGGTATGTGTCACAGATATTGAGGATGGGTATGTGTCACAGATATTGAGGATAGGTATGTGTCATAGATGGGTATGTGCAACAGATATTGAGAATCAGTATGTATCGCAGATATTGAGGATGGATATGTGCCACAGATATATGAAACTTGTTTTGCCAGCTTTGGCATAGCATGTAAACCGTGGTGAGCAACAGATTAAAATTAATCTGTGAGTTTCAACAATTTAATTTGTAATGAGTACAAATGTAAGATTCTATTAATTACATGATGAAAACTACTAATTTTATCTCATGAAACCACTGAACAATGTTGTAAAATGACTTTGAAATAAATTTAGGTGTTTCAATCAGTATGCCTAAGGCCTTATACAATATCATGTTATATGCAATACAATGAGCTGGTATATGTGTTGCATATGAAACAATTAGAGTATGAGTATATTAACCTATAAAAGACACTCGACTATGACAAAATGTAGTAACTGTTGTTAGTTATTCTGTCTGCAACCCACTGCAAACTGCCTATATCTGCCGTCACACCCTAATACCAACAGCATATTCCTGTATCTGCTGTCACACGCTAATGCTAACTGTGTATGCCTATATTTACCATCACACCTTAATGCCAACAGTGTATGCTTATATCAACCAACACAAACTAATGTCAACCGTGTATACTTACATCTGGTGTCACCGACTAATGCCAAAAGTGTATGCCTATATCTGCCCTCACACCCTAATGCCAGCAGTGTATGCCTATATCTGCCATCACACCCTAATGCCAACAGTGTATGCCTATATCTGCCCTCACACCCTAATGCCAGCAGTGTATGCCTATATCTGCCATTACACATTAATCCAGTAAATGTTGGTCTATGCAGTTGCCATTATAGTGTAGTATCATTTATTTTCATGGGTCTCAATTTTCATGGTTTTGTAAAAGAAAAGACAATTCTTTGGAACTTAAATTTCTGGGGTTTACCTGTCAAAATTTTTGTAGGTATTTAATTTGTGGATTAACCTCTACAAATACCCCAAACAGAATAACAAATAACAAAACCGTGTTGACAACAAACTGTGGTCACTTTCATGGTTACAGCAATACTACCACCTGTATAAGCACAAATCAAACCCTGTCAAGATCAATCATTTATACTCAACATCAAGGGAGCTGATCCAGCCAACACCACCCAGTTAATTGGTTATTCAAGTACAAGTGAATGATCTTTTCCTTAAAACAATGTCCATATGTTCACCATCAATTACTTTCTTATGATCATGGCATTAACACAATGGTTTAGGTGGCGCTCTACAGTTTCGTATTTTGCATAGGGTTAGAATTTTAAAGGAAAAGAATTTCCCTGGGTTTGCCCACTGGTTATACTGGCTATTTAAAAAAGACCTTGTATATCTTAGGTATTGTTCAAAGAACCTTTAATTCCCTTTATTTTGGTGCATGATTGATGGGTGTAATATGGGTTATAGCATATACAGCTTGGCCTTACTCCAGATGTGCACCTTTCAAGAAAGTGCTAGCTCCACTTGGTCATTTTCACTTCCTGAACTTCAAAGGTAAAGTGTCCAAAAAAAGAGCCAATAACTTTTTTTTTTACATTCTATATATTTGGTAATTTAGTCATTGCACTTTCAGAAGCTGGTATTGTCTAGTCTGGCAAAATTCATCTTCCCTATTTTAACAGCTGCTAAGAATAGTGTACTTTACATTAATTCAGGCTGATTTTTTTAGCACAAGGGAGCAGTCATTTTAGTTAGCAGTGTGCTTAGATCATGTACAATTTCCAAAAGTACAATATCCAAAGAAATGTCAGCCACATTGCATCAAAGTAACATAGAGGTATGCCAACATTCTCACCAATGTGCATGTTTTAAATGCAAACAACTTCACCTTACATACATCACTCTCTCAAAAGTACATAATAACTGGTGAGTGTCCCCTTAAGAGTGGTAAAATTCAATTTAGATCCCAGTCAGTTTGGATATTGTCATCATTTCATATCTGAATCAAACATGTGACCAGCTGTCCCATGCTCAATGCAGTTAGCATGCAGTATCAACATTTTGTGTTCTGAGCCCATCAAAGTGCAAAGATGCAAACTAAACTGAAAAACAATGGAATGACTCCTTTGTTCAAGTCTGCCTCATGTATGAACTTCAACCTCTAGACTTCAGTTAAAACTTTTTCAATCAAGCGATTCGTACCAATAAATAATAGCAGCTCATGCACAAATATGCAAAATATCAGACATAATTTTGAGAAATTTTGGCTTTGAGAAAGCTAGACTTGTTTAATTCAACAATTTCTGGATTATTTACCTGATAAACATTTGTGTGTACCAGCAGACCTGATTAACAAAATCTTGGTTTATTGTCTTGTAGAAAAATCACTATACATAGTGTTTCATTAGTAATTATTCTTCAAGCAATAATTCTAGAAATTTACAGTCATCTTGTTTATTGGGATTAAGAATGCATGAGCAAAATGAGACATGCTTTCACGAGGAGTTAAATATTTCAACAACAGTTTCACCTGAATGAACAATCGATTTGAATAAGTATTAAATCTAATTTTCATATACTAGTATTATCTATTACTCTTTCTTTCATTTTAAGTAATGCTATTGATTGGATACCTTATGCTTTTACCCATATCTCTCTATCCTTACTTATGTCAACAAAATGATTTAAGGCAGTGAGTGGAAATTACAGGTACCAGATACTGTATAAATATTTGTGAAATTAAACAATTTAAACTGCATGATAATTCTGGGGTTTTTTTAAGGGTTAAAATAAAACAAATGCATGTACAAGCTAACTTCCATTACCAGATCACAGAAATGATGTTGATTTATAAACAGCTTTGTTGATCTCTAGCATGAAAATTGGGAGGGGTTTTCCTTCTTTATTATATGGGACTAAGTTTTTGTGGTTTAAATTTGTTGTCTGGGGAAACAATGAAGTCACAAAAATTGGTACCCACAAAAATAAGTGATATTACAGTATCCCAAAATAAATTATACAAGAAGCTACCTACCAAATGCGCTTTTAGATCTTCACTATTCTTTTCTGTAAAAATGATATCTGGAAAGCCAGCCTTCAGTGCAGCATTGGTGACGTTAGGATTTGATCCTGCAAACAAACAAACACCTATAGCTCACAACCAGGTGAAAGGACATGTATGTTTCTCTGTGTACACACATATATAAATCTGAATCTATGAGAGAACATCTTGCTCAGCTAACTAGATATTGTTACAACACTATTGTCATCAACTAAGTAACAGAAAAAATCAAAACCAATAACTTTTGTAAAACTTAACAATTTAATTATCAATGTTATAAAATTAACATTTAAGAGGAACTTCCAGCATTATGAACTGAATCCAAATAAATCATGAAAAAGTTCTATTAAAGTACAAAAGAATGAACAGTTCCATATAAATTTCAGAGCCACAAATAAACTGGTCTACCAACAGTCCTGATGTGTCAAAATGGCATTATCCAGATCTTGTTTGAATAATTCACAATAGTTCCAGAATAATGTCTTAGTCCAATGAGCACTCTCTAGCACTATTGAATAATCCTAATAAATGTTTTCCCTCAAATTACCTAAATACAACATTAAACATGTCTGCTGGCTCATTTCAACATATGAAATAAGAATCTGAAAAAGGAATGAATCCAAAATTGGAATGAACATGATTGCACAATTCTCTCCTTATATACACCCTCAAGAGTCACCTATGCCTATATGTCACAATATATACAACGTGACAGATCTTAATACTCAATCTAATATTTCAAAATAACTGTTCATGTGACCAAGCCCATCCAATGGGAAATAACTTAATTGTTCTAAGAACCCACCTGACCTAAACCCATCATATGGGAAACAGCCTGAAACTTGTCATAATGTTTACCACAAATATTATTATTACTTACTGTCAACACATAAGTAAGCATCTATTTATAGATCCTATGCAATTTTGCATTCTTAATAACTTAAAATACAGCATATGCACATATGAAATTTTAACTGAAGATAATCAGTGCGATCTACAGTCATGAAAATTTACAGAAATTATAGATATATGTAACACCTCCCCAAAATAGGAAAAGAGCACAAGTAAACCCTTCCTCCCTTTGGAATCACATGTAGTTGCAATCACCAGTGCCAAAGATAGTCTTCACATATATACTATGGTTTCACTAATTTTTGAGGGGTACCAATTTTTGTGGATTCTGTTGTTGCCCAAAACCATTTACTGTATTTTGCTAGCAGAGAAATAAATGTGATGTGATGTGATTATGATTTTTAACGTAGCTTTAACAATTTTTCAGTCATATCGCTACGATGTCTGCAGTGTGGCAGTTTATAGTGATGTCTAGCACTGGGGCATCATGCCGCAGACATGTAGTATGATGTCCCACCCAGTCACATTATCCTGACACAAGGCCGACCAGTCCTAACACTAACCTCTTAATGCTGAGCGCCAAGCGAGGCAGCTGTTAGTACCATTTTTGTAAGTCTTTGGTATGACTCGACCGGGGATCGAACCCACGACCTCCCGCATCCGAGGCGGACGCTCTAACCACTAGGCCACCGGAGCGGTCGAGAAATAAATAAAAATGTTAATAGATTAATTATCAATCACATTTTAATATTAATAAAAAATTGGGGATGTATTTATTACCTAATCTCCATGTAATCACAAGCTGAGTTGTGATAAAAAAGTAGTGATCCATGTCCAATTCTCTAAACTGAACCTGCACCTACTCAACATGATTAACAATGACCAGCAGTTTTTGGTACAAACACTGCATAAAGTGACCAAAGATTATATGGGGTGAATTTATGATATATTCCTTATCTGAATGTTCTTTCATTCTTTTTGTATGCCTATCTAAACATACAGCTATATATCTACTCATCAATATAAGCTTAATAATTTTTCTAAAACTATATTTACATTAATAATCATCTATGTTTTCAATTCACTATGTGCATAACTTCAGGTGTTTGTACTCCTCACTAAATATACAGAGTTGTTATCAGTGGATAATATTTAATTGTATAGCCATTCACTCTAAAATACTTTTCACCTGTGATAGTAATTTCCAAATTCTGGGCAGGGTTGTAGACAAACCTTTTTCATCCGGCTGCATCAATTAAAGATAACCATCAAACTGATTTTTGTGTCTGAATATAAGTTTCTTCAATTCTGTATTTGGCCAAATCACTGCAGACAGATCAGTACAAGATAATATACCAACTCATAAATTACCACTTCTTGTACAATGAAATCCAATCATATAAAATGTCTTGCAAGTGCTTGTATACTGACTCCATAGTTTCTTTGTCTTTGCATGTAAGTCTCTATTTAACAAAACTTCAGACAAGTCCATCACTTACACTCCTTATCTTGTAGACATATATCACACTGAAAAAGTGTCATTGGTGATTCCATATATTAAAATGCTGAAGACGTCTCTCTTATTTATCCTTTTGAATCTTCATTCCTACTACTAAACTACCTGTCTCAATATTATCATTAGAGTATTCACAATTTGTTTTATTGCTATACTATGTGGTCTAGTCAATGACAGCAACTTCATTTTTGCTTTTGCAATATCATAAGACTTTCCATATTTTTCTCATATGAATGACCAAATTTACATTGCTGGTATTCCAAGATCATCCCGAAGTTGATTAATTAATCAATATGCTCCAGATATGTATTTGAAAACTCATACAACACTGTTTAAGCCTCAATGACAAATTTGTATGAGACATTAAATGAAACAGATTTAATTTTTTATCTAACATTACACCCATTCCAGTGTTCTACTAATCTAATCCCAGAAATGGATATACTATTAAATCTTTCAAAATACTATGCCCGTCAATCTGCAAATGTTTTGCCATTATAGATATGCTGCTATAATTGTTTAATATAAAATTCCCACAAATCTCTACCACAGCCAATATTAAATAGCTAAAACTATAGGGACACAAAAAACTCATATCACAAAAATATTTCATACAACAGAGTAGCAGTCAATAACCCTATTCTGGCAGTAATATTTTTAGTCACACGGAAAAGGAATCCACATATATGTAGTATAGTCACAATCAATAAAAATTTATTGGCATGACTGGCAGATTTTGCTCTACAAAATCATTATGTGACCAAAGAGTGTAACAATTATATTTTTAAAAGAATCAAAACTTGTATTTAAAAAAAATTAATAACATTTACATAGTTTTATGCTAGCCAGTTTTCCTATAAAAAATCTTTCCTGCTTGCATTAGAACTATCTTTTTTTACTGTGTTACACATCTGTACTCTTGAAATAAGTAACAGAAAAGACTGAACTTTGTAAAATTCAACAAATAATTTATTTCCCTAAAATACAAAGTGAAAATGAAAAAAAAAAGAACTTACAGTATTGTGAATTAAATCCCAAAATAATCACAGAATTAAAGACACAAGTCCTAATAATTTAAAGTTCTGAATTAAGTCCAATGTTGAAGATGTTGATGTGCCTGTGGTGGCCTATATTGTTTTTTCTGTACCAACAGTCTTTTGTTGAAACACAGTACTATAATTCCAGATTTGAATTCACTATTATAGAGCCCAATGAATATCCCTGTCTAAGAATATTATATTTTATTGAGCATTCTGTATTTCCAGAAAAATTAAATGAACTGAAAAAATTGCAGAAATAAATTACAGCCAAATGAACTGCTGAACACAACAATTATACAAATTGATTCTGCTAGATCTTAAGCACAAATGAATAATCTTTCCAGTGACAAGATTATATAGACCTCTACTTGACCTCATGTCACAATTAACATTTACTATAAAAAAAATTACATAATGGAAAATAACCTTTTAGAAAGTTCTTAATTTTTACAAAATAAAATGTTACTTATTATTAGAAAGTCAGTGACTAAAATTTTAATATATAACCTGGATAATGTCAGGTACACCAGGTAAATTGTAGGGGAATTCCAATAACCTAGGCCCAGACCCAAATAAACATATTTACTTCTATTTATAATGATCCTGATATTAAACCCATACAAATAGAGAACATTTTAGCTATGTATTAGTGGTTTACAGAATAAAATTAAAAAATCAATATTAGGTCAAGTAGAAAATAAACTTGATTTGGACAAGGTCATGTCCAACATACAATGTTACATTACAAAAGCATATAATGAAATAAAAGAAATAAAACAAAAGAAAAAAGAACTAACAAATAAACAATGCATATTAAATTAACGTAACAACTGCCCCACACCACATACACTCATGTGGGATGATTGGGTTAAAAGTAGAAAAATCATAGAGTATACAAAGCATATTAGCTACTGAAATCCAAAACCCCATATGACACTACTAAATGGAAATTTTGTTCAATATTTGTCATTTTTCTCCATTTGTATCTTTAAAAAAACCACGTGAAAGAAAATCCTAATGAGGTCAAAATTCATGACCAAATTTAGCAAATTTCCTGATCTTTCTCAAGCTGAATCATTTGTTCTGTCACATGTCTTTAAATTTCAAAATGGAACAAGCATCCAGGTTTAAAAAGCTGTAATAATATATCAAAGCAACCTACCTTGATTGGCAATAATCAATACGCTGGATTTATTAATTTGGTTCTCCCGCACCAGTTTCATGACCTTTTCTGAAATAGTATTAAACAAGGTCATTGATTTTCTAAGTATAATCAAGATTGCTTTCCTTTCTATTACAAAATTACCCTGAACATATTTTTCAAAACAAAACACATTGAAAAGATATAAAATATTTTTAGCTCATAACAGTTATGAAATAACATCTTTTTCAAAGACTACAAGTTTCCACCATCAGCCAATCAGAAACAAGCTTGTAAAAATGTCATTTGTGATTGGCTGAAACAAAATGTCAGGCTCAAACTCTAGAGTTTTATGATTTCCCAGCTTCATCTAAATCTTTTTTTTTAAAAAAAAGGTACAGTTGCCACAATGGTATTATCTGTGCAAAAATTGAAGGGCCTTGATTCCATTATGCCCTATGTCAATTCTGTGTCTATTTTTAAGTAATCTAGACATATATTATCACAGATCATCATCATTTGTGGGAAAAACAAAAAGCCACATTAGCACATTATAAAGGACAGAGAGCACACAATGAGCATGTCTATCAGTAGCACATTATTAAAGGCTGACAACACACAACTCAGCAAGCCTATCAATAGCACATTATAAAAGGCTGACAACACACAACTCAGCATGTCTATCAGTAGCACATTATAATGGGCAGATAACACACTAATGAGCATGTCTATCAGTAGCACATTATAAAGGGCAGACAACACAGAAATGAGCAGGTCTATCAGTAGCACATTATAAAGGGCAGACAACACAGAAATGAGCATGTCTATCTGTAGCACATTATAAAGTACAGACAACACAGAAATGAGCATTCTAGCAGTATCACATTATAAAGGGCAGGCAAAACAGAAATGAGCATGTCTATCAGTAGCACATTATAAAGTGCAGACAACACAGAAATGAGCAGGTCTATCAGTAGCACACTATAAAGGGCAGACAACACCGAAATGAGAATGTATATCAGTAGCACATTATAAAGGGCAGACAACACAGAAATGAGCAAGTCTATCAGTAGCACATTATAAAGGGCAGACAACACAGAAATAAGCATTCTAGTAGTAGCACATTATAAAGTGCAGACAACACAGAAATGAGCATGTTTATCAGTAGCACATTATAAAGTGCAGACAGCACACAACTGAGCATGTCTATCAGTAGCACATTATAAAGTGCAGACAACACAGAAATTAGCATGTCTATCAGTAGCATATTATAAAGAGCGGACAACACAGAAATGAGCATGTCTATCAGTAGCACATTATAAAGTGCAGACAACACAGAAATGAGCATGTCTATCAGTAGCATATAATAAAGGGCAGACAACACAGATATGAGCATGTCTATCAGTAGCACATTATAAAGGGCAGACAACACAGAAGTGAGCATGTCTATCAGTAGCACATTATAACTAAGCATATAAGCTTTCTTGTAAAGGACAGACAGCACACAACTGAGTATATAAGCTTACTTATAAAGGACAGACAGCACACAACTGAGTATATAAGTTTACTTATAAAGGACAGACAGCACACAACTGAGTATATAAGTTTACTTATAAAGGACAGACAGCACACAACTGAGTATATAAGCTTATTTATAAAGGACAGACAGCACACAACTTGTATGTCTATGATATAAACTTACCTGGCTTACAGCCAGGTAAGCTAAAATTGTTTCGTAGTCTAGATCAGAAAATAGCATGTGGTTTGTATTCTACTGATTCCTTCCATAACATTTTCTTTCATTTTAGGAATAAATCTAAAAGAGAAATAAAATCACAGATCACATTTATGAACAAGTCTATTGTGAGTTTTACCCTTTATTAACACAGAACTTGATCTCAAAGGAGAAACTGGAAGAGGTTAATTTAAGAAAGTAGAAGAGAAATCTGAGGGTATTCCATGTTAAAAAAAGAAACTCTTATTAAATTAAAGAGGTTGAGACATTGATGGGACCAGGAAGATCCCTTGCTACCTGCTTCTAATGACACAAATGGCTTTTAATCCACTGTACCTGCAACTCCTGCATCCTCAATGTGGTAAATTCCTCCATATTTTCTGTCAAGTACCAGCTGTCCCAAGCAGGGAAACCTTGAAACAGAGAGGATCTGAGACTGCAGTATGCCCCATCTAAAGGATGAACAGAAGCTGCAAAGGGCATTCAGTTTCATTTCATAAAAAAAAAAGAATAGCTGCCCACAGGTGTTTTGCCTATATTGTAGAGGGCTGAAATAGAAAACCAAGGGAAGCACTGTCTAAAAAAATGAACATGTAGATGAAATTCAAAAGCTAGATGTTGTATCTTGGTACTATCAAATACTGCCATGGAATTCCATGTATCATATTTTGATTTTGCTATTGTCTTATGTTTTATTTGACTTCTAAAAGTGAATATCTCCAAACCATATATGCTTTGTTTAGAAACCTAATTTGAATTATTACGACTTATCACTTATAAAATGTGGCAGTATTTGACTTTGTTATAAATTTATATTTTATAAAAAAGGGTCCAAGCACCCTAAAAGCAATTAAAAATGAACAAGCTGGTGTGCATTTTTGTAAACTACTCTTAACTGAATAAGCATCTCCAGGTAGGAATCATTATATAGAGAAGTATGGGAAACAAATACTCTGCGACTAATTGTCCATAAAATAATAGCTAAACAATTAAGAGTCATCATATTTACACAGACTGAAGACCAGAGACTCCTCTTATTAAATACTCATAGAAAAGGAAATGTAGGTGAGTTAAAAAAATTTCCGTATCACACAATTATTCTGATTACATTAATTTTCAGCAATAGAAAGCCCAGGCAATTGATTTAAGACAAAGAATATAAATAGCAAAAGATCTTGTATACTTATATTGCCACTATAATATAACTTTCTTTCATATGACTGTTATTGTAATTATTAACTATGAATTTTATCCACTGTTATTTAATGAGAGAGATACTCAACCAATTCATCTTATGTCCTATCTCTCTTAGACTTGATAGTACTACAAAACCACAGAGGTCAAAAAGTGACATCATATACATTATGTCACAATTTAATGACTGCACCATTTCATAATGCATGGTAAGCACTGATCTTACAAAAGTGGATTACCTTAATTACAAAAGTGGTTTACCTTAAGCAACAAAATTAATTATACCATCATTCTTCCAAAGAAAGTCTATGCTTGATAATAAACTAACTTTTGTGATATTTGGTAAATATTTGTTGTGGAAAGATTCTTGGATGATACGCACAAAAATTGTTCCAGACAATGAACAATGATCCTTGCACTTATTTCAGGAAAAATATGATGCATTAACACCACAAAAAAGCCACGCATTTTCATTGTTCTACTGTGTTCTTCACAGGTTAATGCACACTAATGGTCCCTATGTCAGCTGCACTGTGCCCAATACATATTCTGCATCACACTAAACCTTAATTGATGTTGCCATTATAGTTGCCCTATCCCGTCTCTTCAATGTTCAACAATACATATTCTGCATCACACTAAACCTTAATTGACGTTGCCATTATACCTCAGTTGCCCTATCCCATCTCTTCAATGTTCAACCATCCCACTGGATTTTCTATGTAAAACCTATCTATTTGTATTCCATATAAATAAATATCCCACACCCACACCCAACTTCCAGAAGAAGAGATCAAATATGTATGAATAAAAATGGTGAAGTGAACAGTAAGAACACCAATCTGCTGTATGTTTACCGCTACACCTTCAAAACTTTCAGGGAGAACTCTGCAAGAGTTGCAGAGTAAAAATAACTTTTCTATAAGCTGATATTCTTCTGACCAAAATGACAAAGTACCATAGACAGGTTATTCCAAAAAACTGAAGTAGCAGGTAAAGAAAATAAAGTAACAGGGGTGGGGGTGAAAGAGGTTCCCAATGGGGATATGGGGGTACTGGTTTCTATAACAGAATAAGGTTGGTAAATTATCTGACTACCAGCACTTAGGTATATATAGCACTATAACCTATGGAGTATACAACCTTATATTTTATTTTGTTTTTCTTGATTTTAATGGTACTTTTAACAAATTATTGGCTCTATCATGCCAAGAAAGTGGGTGCCAAGTTCATTTCCCAGAGCCACACCAAGGCAGCCAACCCACCCTGCCTTGGGCAGGCACTGAACATGTGACCATTTGATTATGAGCCTAATGTTCTGCTGAGATATTGCAGCTCCCACTAATAATGAAGAACACTATATAATAATTATTTAATTTTTAGCATACCAAAATGGGATCCACAATGATGCTTGCCTTATAAAAGAAACCCTGTTATAATGACTGCCTTTTTAGTGAGGTAGTGCTGCATACACAGAGTGAGAATTTGCTTTTAATATGCCCATCTTATGTCTGGTGTATTGTTATGGTGTTGTACATTTATCAGTTAACATCTGCTTGTCTGACACATAATTTTAGTTAGAGTTGTATGAAATGTTACCCAATTATATATATTATGTCTTGATGGAGCGTTGCATACCAACGTCATGACCTCTGCCCCAGGTCATGGCAAGCAGATTCTGTGACTTGCATCCTTGTTCAGGAAATAACTTTTGAATCACTAAAGATTCTTTTTAATGAATCTTTAGCCAGGTATATATTATATACAGTCTGTGTGTTGCGTTCCAGAGCCATTTTCCCTGCACTAAGGTCAAGGTCACAGCAAGGAAAAATTATATCCCTGCCTGGAGTATAATTTGTGAGCTAATGAACTTTAGCAAACTGAATATTATGTATAAAGATGATGTGTTGTAAATCATCATACACCTGCTTTGAGGTGATGGTCACAGTGTAAACCTGTGTTTGTTATTTTTATTGTTTGTGTGCATTTAATATTTTGGTATTACATATTCCGTACAGTGATGTCCAATGTCCATATTGTTTTTTTGTACATATTGTGAGTGAGTAGTATGTGAGTTACTTGCATTACATGTGCCTCATTTCTATTAGCAAGTTCCCTGTTCCATTGTTCACTCTTCCAACAACTCTCCAGGAGTCAACTTCAACATTTCTGGGTGCAATAAGTGACTCAGTACTTTTTACATCAGTATACTACATGAAGCTGGTCTTCTGGTGATTCTTTTTCTTAGTCATCACCATGTCTTATTAAAAATCCAAAGAACCCACAGAGGCGTAACTTTGTTCTTTTTCCCATATACCCACCCCCAGAGGCTTAACTTTGCTATTTCTCCCAGTGGCACTACAACAGCAAGGAAAAATGTAACTCTGACCTGTATCCTTCTTGAAGTATAACTTTTGAACCAATGAAGATATTTTAATGAATATATTTAATATTTTATTGAAACTTTAATGTTTTATGTATTTTGACTTGATGGTGTATCACATATTTACAATCATATTCCCTGACTCAAGATCAAGATCAAAACAAGGGATGTTGCAATTCTGTGCCCCGTTTCCTCTTTCTGGCTATCACTTTATAACACCTCAGTATAACTTTACCTAGAATACCTTATCATACCAGTCGAGTCCATAGGTCAAGTTCATTAGTAGTGAAATGGTAATGAGATGGGTATATCATGAAAATTTTACATATGTGTAAAAGTATACAAAAACTGAAATGTGCTGCGTAAATGAAATGACTCTATCTTTATCTCTGATCTGCTTAGGTTAGGCTACAGCTGATGCTTATTATATGAACTCAGTGAAAATGTGCATTTCATATCTAATTCAATCAATAACACGCATACAGCACAGGACAGACCATCTTTGCTAGCCAAGGTTCCAATATGTTAACCCTATATACACCTTGGCAGATCAAGCAGATATTTTAGTGCTTTGTCCTAGTAACATCTATTGGATTTCATGAGTTGTTTCCTTTAGCATGTAATGCTAACTAACCAGTAGCATGTAACAGCGGTGCATTCTACTGGCCAAAAATGGTGGAGGCATTTGACATTAAAAGGATACTTTGTAAGTTTAACACTGAAAGTGTGACTGCATACTACATACTACATACCAGAGAGAAGCCATTACAGGTGTACTTGTGTGAAAGGTATTTGTACAAACACAAACCAGTAGTCAAAAATTGCTTATTAATGAGTCCATTCAAGTTGAATGCTCCCAATTTCTCAATCATATAGGAATTTGAACAACATAATTTGACTGGACGCGGTGGCTTGCCGCTGCATCCAATGAAAATTCACAGACCTGAGGCATGTAGATAGTGTTAACATATCAGAAACTAGCGAAGATGAGGGCAGACTTACTCACAGCTTTCTCAACATATCACTGCCACATGGCTGTTTTGAGTTCTTGGTCATCAAAACCTTAGAATATTATCTTCACACATTAGAAAACAAGCACACTGACTGGATTCCACCTTACTGCACTGATCACAGATTGAAATCCAATCACAAACAAGGATAAACAAGGGTAAAGCAACCAGACCGTATACACTTGTTCTCCATAGGCTTCTGTATGCTGCAGTCCCAAACTCCTTCACTGAAAAATGTTGCAGACCCAGCCCTAAATATGGCAGTCATTGAAAACTGTTGCAGACCCAGCCCTAAATATGGAGTCAAAATAGTTTTTCCACCCTGCAATAATTCACAACAGTCATCAGATTGCTTCACCAATTAATTTAGTTAACTTGTGAGTGTACACATTTAGTTTACCTCGAAATCAAGTGCCTGTGATTTATAAAATGAAAAACAACAATTCAGACCCATGATAATTATGATTGTGATGTTTCTATAACAAATGGATGCCTATTTAACATTTACACAATATTTCAAACTGGAACAGATTGGTCCATCACCTTCTGCACTTTGAGTTACTGTGTAAATTGAACCCTACGTCAGTATTGTGTTGTTGCCTACGGAGGCAGACATATTGTTGGCTGGTCCGCAGTTTTGTTACCTCAGGCACCCAAAGACAACCCCCGAAACACCTTTCTCAGCTACCCAGAATACATAGCTACAATCAAATAAAATAATAATCAAAACAGAGATCAATTTTAGTTTTGCTGACAAAATTAGTAAAATTCTGCATTGTATAAGATTGGTAGAGTATTTTCCCTTGTGGATAATGGACAATGGAAGGAAATCTTCCGCTCTTAATACAGGCCAGGCGAGAAATATGAGAAATTTAAAAAAAACCGCTTTAAAAAAATCACACAGAAATACAATTAATGTTCATATCTGATCAACTTCATGAAATATGCGAGTTTCGCGGCGTCATGAAATATGCGCGCACTCTCTGCCATAGTCGCTAAATAAGCGAACGGGGTTGTACCGTAGCCCCAAAGGGGAATTTAACATGGGTGGGACTGTATAGCGTCAAGATTTATAGCGTCAACAGCACACCCTGGGACAATATAGCGTCAGTGGGATTTTAACATGGGAATTTTAAAATGGGTGGGCCTGTATAGCGTCAAGATTTATAGCGTCAAATGGTACACCCTGGGACTGTATAGCGTCAATGGGAATTTAACATGGGAATTTTAACATGGGTGGGCCCTGTATAGCGTCAAGATTTATAGCGTCAAAAGCACACCCTGGGACAATATAGGAACAATGGGAATGTTGTATAGCGTCAAAAGCACAACCTGGGGTGATATAGCGTCAATAGGAATTTAACATGGGAATTTTAACATGGGTGGGCCTGTATAGCGTCAAGATTTATAGCGTCAAATGGTACACACTGGGCCTGTATAGCGTCAATGGGAATTTAACATGGGAATTTTAACATGGGTGGGACTATAGACGGACAAGATTTATAGCGACACGTAGACCGTAATGTTAAATTAGAGGGGCTGTACCCTAGCGTCAATGGGAATTAGCATTACGGGGCCCTACTTTGTACCCTGGCGTCAAGATTTTTAGGGTCAAAATTAGAGGGGTTGTACCCTGGCGACAAGATTTATAGCCTCACGTAGACTTCTATGTTAAATTTCGTCGTTTTCACTATAGCCTGAAGATTTATAGCCTCACGGGACCCTACTTTGTACCCTACGGACAAGGGAATTTGAACATGGGGAAATATTGGGCCTGTCTAGCGACAAAAAAATATTGGGCCTGTATAGCGACAAGAGGAATGGAACAAGTCGGGTCTATTTTTAGCTACAATTTTTGGTCAATTTCTGTTTAAAAACCCATGTATGTATTTATAGCTACAACCTGTGGAAAACCCAAGTCTATATTTATAGCCTCAAAATTTCTAGCTTCAGTGACGCCACTGAACTGGCTGACCTGAATACTCGATACTGTGTGACGCCACTGAACTGGCTGACCTGAATACGCGATACTGTAAGTAGGTGAAATGAATTGGATATGGATAAAGGGAGTTTTATAGGGACAAAGACCAATACACACACAAAAGAAAGGGAGAAAGAAAAAAAGCCCAATATCTCCTATCCACACCAACGATCGCGAATGCATAAAACACACCCATATCTACTATCCACACCAACGGATGCGAATGCATAAAACACACCATACTTACTATTCACACCAACGAATGCGAATGCATAAAACAGACCCATAGACTATCCACACCAACGAATGAATATAATATTTATTTTTATTCTGATTCTGATTGAAGATTATAATATTTATTTTTATTTTTTATTCTGATTCAGAAATATTTTATTTTTATTCTGATTCTGATTCAGAAATATTTTTATTTTTATTCTGATTCTGATTCAGAAATCTTTCTTATCTTATTTTTATTATGATTCTGATTCAAGATTATAATTATTTATTTTTATTCTGATTCTGATTCAAGATTATAATATTTATTTTTATTTTTTTTTTCTGATTAAGAAATATTTTTATTTTTATTCTGGTTCTGATTCATAAATATTTTTGTTTTAATTTTTATTCTGATTCAGAAATATTTTTATTTTTATTTCTATTCTGATTCAGGATTAAAATATTTTTTATTTTTTATTCTGATTCAAAATTAGAATTATTTTTTATTTCTCATTCTGGTTCAGAAATATTTTTTTTTCATATTCTGATTCAAGATTATAATATTTATTTTTTATTTTTATTCTGATTCAAGATGATAATATTTATATTTTTTATTTCTGATTCCCGCATAAAACATACACATATACTATCCACACCAACAAATGCGACTGCATAAAACATACCCATATCTACTATCCACACCAACGGATGCGAATGCATAAAATAAACTATACTATCCACACCAACGAACGCGAATGCATAAAACAGACCCATACCTACTATCCACACAGACGAAAAGAGAAGAAAAGCACAGGCCATATCTACTATTCACACAAACGTACGCAAACGCATACAAAACACACACCATATCCACATCAACGTACGCGAACGCATACAAAACACACACCATATCTACTATCCACACCAACGTACGCGAACGCATACAAAACACACCATATCTACTATCTACACCAACGGATGCGAATGCATAAAAGACACTATACTATCCACACCAACGAACGCGAATGCATAAAACAGACACATACCTACTATCCACACAGACGGGAAGAGAAGAAAAGCACAGACCATATCTACTATCCACACCAACGTAAGCGAACGCATACAAAACACACACCATATCTACTATCCACACCAACGTACGCGAACGCATACAAAACACTCCATATCTACTATCAACACAAACGCTAGGCGAACGCATAAAACACCACATTATCTACTGTCCACACAAACGCTAGGCTAACGCATTAAACACCACATATTCTATCCACACCAACGAATGAAAATGCATAAAACATACACATATCTACTATCCACACCAACGAATGAGAACGCATAAAACAGACACATATATACTATCCACACAAACGGACGCGAATGCATAAAACAGACACATATATACTATTCAAACCAATGAGCGAGAACACATAAAACACATACATATCTACTATCCACACCAAGAACGAGAATGCATAAAACATACACACATATACTATCCACACAAACGGACGAGAACGCACGCACACACACACATACACACACACACATCAGTAATGAAGTGAGTGTTTATAGTCACACTACTTCACATTCACACAAATTGGCAAATTGAATAGTCTCTCTTTTCTAGAGATCTGGTCAGAACTGAGAAGGGCTGTATTTTGCACTTCAGATGCACCTGGTTAATGCTGGCATCTCCCAGAGCGGGCACCGCACATGCATCCCCTACTCCAGTCTTGCTCCCAGTTAATTCTTATGATTCCGAGTGCAGAGGGGGCTTGAGTAGCTTCATTCTCCCAGTCCTCACTTTGAGGGATAGTGAAGACTTGTTCCCTGTTGTTCACTTTTAAAGATGACAATAAACGTGTCCTAAAAAAGTATAAAAACTCTTGTCTTGTCTGTCTTCCTGTCAAAAGTGACATTCCTTACACTACTACTATGGCTACCTCTACTGTCTCTGCTCCCTCTTCCTCCACTTTCAAAGTCATCGACGAACACGTAGATCGGACTAGTTGGGAGGCCTTGTATCTTCGCCATCCCTTTAACATGCTCATTGCCGGACCTAGCGGTTCAGGCAAAACCGAATTTGTCAAAAGTTTGATCGAACATAAACATCATTTGATCGATCGTCCACCTCAACGAATCGTGTGGTGTTACAAAGAGTGGCAATCGGCGTACAGCCTTCTTAGAAAAAGTCAAGGCGATTCCATCGTGTTTGTGGAAGGCATTCCTGGCGAAGACGACTGGATAGTGTCTGACCCTAGTCAAACTCATTTGGTTATTTTTGACGACATGTTAGGAGAAGACAAATAAGAAATTAAACTGTGGTTTGCGCGCAAAGGGTATCATCGTAATGCCAGTGTCATTTACATCACCCAAAATTTGTTTCAACAAAGTAAAGCCCATCGTACCATCTGTCTCAATGCTCATTACGTGGTGTTGCTTAAAAGTCCTAGAGATAAATTGCAAGTGCAAGTCTTAGCCAAACAGTTAAGAACACCTTGGCTGACTCATGCGTACGACGATGCCACTCAAACCCCACACGCTTATTTACTCGTGGATTTAAAACCCACCACTCCCAATTATTTGCGATTTCGTACCCATCTGTTTCACCACTGGTGCCAAGACGGAGAGCCTGTCGTGTACACGTCCCCTTCGTCCACTTAACCACAACCACTATCACCAAAAACAAAAAATCTATAAAAACCTCGGTCACTTTGGCTCTGTCTCACACATCGTCAACATGATGTTCCTTCAGTCACATCTTCTCATCAAAATGATTCGTGCCTTGTACGGTATCAGTCGCAAAAAAAGTCCACAAATACGTGCTCGTGTCTTAGAAGCTAATCTTAAAGAAGTTTTACGATGGTTACGGTGACAGCACGTCAATTACTGAAAGGCATCATTAAGATTCCACATCAAACCAAACGTTTTTTTGAGAGAAACAAAGTCGCCTTGACGCAGCTAGCCGATCCTCGCATTAACACTCAAACCAAAATGCAAATCATATTGAAACTTGGAGGTAGCGGTTCTCTAGGAGGTGTCATCATTCGTTCCCTCTTAAAATGGGATCCTAATGCTCCCAAAGTCGTCCCCAAGAAAAAAGCCACGCCCAAACGTACCCAGAAGAAAAAGAAAAAGAGCAACGGTGTCAAGACCAGGTCACAGCCTCAGAAAAAGAAAAAGAAAAGTCCACAGAAAACAGCTTCAACCCGCAAGAGAGCGTCTCCAAAAACTTCACCTGCAGCGGTGACACCCTCTTCCTCTTTAGCGGCAGTGGCCGCTGCTCACAAAGTAACTGCCCCCAAAATCAAAGTCCAAGAGAGAACGGGTGTGTTACAGAGTTTACTTGATTTGTCCAAGCAAGAACTGTCCCGATTTGGTCCGTTGCGAACTCCTCCACGACGTGTGATGCCTGTCATCAAGCTGATACGACGTAAAGACAATCAGTTGCGACGCGTTCCAGTATAAAAAAAAGACCTGAGGTAAACGATAGGTTTAGTGTTGTTGTGCTCCTGAACGCCCAAAGATGGCCCCACGAAGAAGTGCACACCGTCACCATCGTCGTTTTTCTGTCCAAAAAGGAAAAGGAAAAAGAAAAGACAGTCACGTCATCCAAAAAATCACCTAGTCAAACATAGACGTCACCTCCAGAAAAGACACACTCGTCCAAAGAAAAAGAGGATCCACCAAAGAGGAGGATTCTTTGGTGATTTTGGAAAACACATCGTCACCTTTATGACGAAGCGATAGTCCCCCAAAAAAGGATAAAAGACCGTGTGACAAGTCATCGACGTTAGTGTATTTTTTGCTGTGTGCCACGGAACCAACGAACCAACCGAGAAAGATATCACCCCAAAAAAGACATTCCTCTTCTACCCCCAAAGGAAAGAAAAGGAAAGGACTGCCACCACGTTTAGTCAAACGTTGGGACATGTTGTCCGTCCTGTCCAAAGCTCCTCCACCCATGCGAAAAATAATCATTCAAACTGCCTCCAAAGACGTCATCGATACCGTGAGCGAATGTTGTCTGAATGTCTTGAAAGGCACAATACCTTTGTCTAAACACCAGAAAGAATGCTTAGCCAAACATCGACACGTTCTTCGCCAAATGGTCCAAAAGAAGATACCCATTGGTCAAAAGAAAAAGATGTTGGTGCAACGCGGAGGAATTTTGCCCTTTTTTGCCCATGTTGCTGAAAGGAGTAATCGGAACGATAGGAGGACCCTTGCTAAAAGGACTATGGAGAACGATGGGAAACATCCTGGGAGGATGAAGATTAAAAGGTCCAAGAAGATGAAAGGGATCTTTGGAGTCAAAAGATCTCAGATGCGATCCTTGAAATCCGATAGAAGGACGAAAACTGGCTTTAGTCCCTTACAAACGATTGATGGAATACCATCGTTGGCAAGAACAACGAACCCCGCATTTACCTCCCAATCCTCATTTGACCGAGATGTCCCAGTTACAACACGAATTGCAATAAATGATGGATCGCAACGATTTGTCAGAAACGTAAAAATCTCAACGGTACAGTCAATTGTTGCAACGACTGCAACTCTTTCACCAGAAAGCTTTAGACGAAACAGCCCTACCCACTCTGAAAGATTTTAAGGCCTTGATGAGAAGTTCACCAACACCACCACTACCACCTCCAGTGGTCAAGACAGATGCAGTCCCACGGTTGCCTGAGGTAGAAGAGGCAAGAGAAGTCTTTCAAAACCCGTCAACAGCTCCCATCCCTAGTAAGATTGAAGCGTCCTTGTTGACCCCTTCCCCTACACCCCAACGAGAAGAACTTAAAGCTTGGGTTAAAAAGATGATGTCCACTCCACCTTCGACAGAAGTGAAAAAGAAAGAAGGGAAAGCAGAAGTGGAAAAAGAAAAGAATACCAAAGCCATTCCATTACCGCCACCGCCGCCACCACCACCACCACCACCACCACCACCTTCGACTTCTACTCCCGTGTCACATCGGACACGTAAAGTCGTTTCTAAACCAAACATTCTTCCCATTCAGAGTAGCATCAGAGAAGAGTTGATCACTTATTAAAAATGGAGAAGGTGTTAGCCAGCATTTACTACGATCCATCCCATCCTGCTGGTTACGGAGGAGTTCAGAAATTGTATCGTGCTGCCAAAACTCTACTGAAAAGTGTTCGTTTACCGCAAGTGCAACGCTGGTTACAAGAACAAGACACGTACACCTTACACAAGCCCATTCGACGAAAAGTTTCCAGATGTCGCACCCGAGTGGAGGGCATCGATCATCAATGGCAAGCCGATTTAGCTGATGTCTCTCATTTGGCTACCTACAATCGTGGTTACAAATATTTGTTTTGTGTCATCGACGTCTTTTCCAAATTTGCTTGGGTCGTACCATTGACTTCCAAATCGAGCAATGAGTTAGTGCGAGCCCTTCAACTAGTGTTGAAACAAAGCGGGCGTCACCCTCTTCGATGGCAAACTGACAAAGGCACCGAATTTCTGAACCAAGCTTTCCAAAAAGAATTGAAGAAACGTGACATTCATTTTTTCACCACCGAGAATCCCGAAACCAAAGCCAGCATCGTGGAACATTTTCAAAGCACCTTGAAAGAACGCATGTGGAAATATTTTACTGATCAACACACTCTCAAGTACATCGATGTCTTGCCACACCTCGTCCAATCGTACAAGCAATCTTACCATCGGAGCATCGGACGTGCTCCACAAGAAGTGACTCCCGACAACGAAGTGACCGTCTTCGAGCGCCTGTTTGGTCCGTCCCCGACAGTGACTGTCCCCAAGAAAGGTGGAGTGTTGGCAGCAGGAGATTGGGCGCGCATTGGCAAAACCAAACGCACTTTCGACAAAGGTTACTTACCCAACTGGACCACCGAATTCTTTCGTGTCACCGAACGTGTGCGTGGCCATCATCCTCCCGTCTATAAATTGGAAGACATGAACTGGGAAGTGTTAAAAGGAACGTTTTACTTGCCCGAGTTACAACGTGTGACCAAAAAAGAAGACGACTTGTACGAGACCGAAAGCATTCTCGATCGAAGAACCCGAAAAGTGGGAAAACGACGTGTCAAAGAAGTCAAAGTACGTTGGAATGGATATCCTCCCAGTTTTGACTCTTGGATCGACGCTTCGCAACTCATCGACTATAAAAAAGTAACCATCATGTCCTTCAACACAGCCTCAGCTACCGCAGTGACCACTCCTTCCCCTAGATCTTCTCTGCAAGATCTACAAAAGCTACCCTTGTGGGTGTGGTGTAGAGAACGTGTGCCTAAAACGCAAATCGTCTTTTTTCCGCCAAATATTTGTGGTGTATTGTGTCATCGATGCTGCCATTGCCAATTTGAGTTTGCAACAAGGAGACAAACAATTGTGGACCATTTTACTTAGCAGCTGCATTGGTTACCTTCTTCCCAATCCGTCTCTGAAATATTCCTCTAACGGGAACAACAACAACGGGAGTCTTGCGTCCAACGTTAGTCCCCCTTCCAACAGTGACCCTAACCATCCTTTTTTAGACACTCCTCTGACTTACAGCGACTCCTCGAACACTAGAACTCTGGAATTATGAACAACCAATTTTACTTAACGTCACCCAGTGACAGTTCCATGGAGGTGTTTCCCAATAACACTATGTGCTGTTCCACGGCCAAATTACCTCAGGCCATCCAATTGGATCACGAACCCCCTTGGGAAGTGGCTTTAGTAGAAATGATTCACCCTACACAAATCAAAAACATCGTTGAAAATCAAAACACTTTTACGGTAGAAGTTCATGACAAACAAGTGCAACAACATTTGGATGAACGCAGCAGTGTAGCTGACTCTATGAAATCACAAGATCCCAAAACTAAAAGAACCACTTATCGGTTGAAAATTACCCCAGGGGATTATTTTAGTGGTCAACATTTGGTGAACGCTATTGCTGACAGGTTCAATGCCATGTTTGGTAAAGTCTTCGAGAACACCGGAAAAAGTGTCACAATCCAGTACCACAAAATAGCTCGTCGCCTAATGATGAAATTTCAGAGGACAAAGTATTGGCCATTACATTTTGTCCTGAATTGTATGACATTTTGGGTGGAGACCCCAAGTTGATCAAGATTGCAAACGAAATACCAGCCGTGACCAGTAACTCGGATTTTGCGAAATATTTTAGATTCCCTGTAGAAATAAACCAAGGACTGAATTTGATTTTTGCGTACTCCGATGTGGCGTAGTACAACGTGGTGGGACACACCTCCGTACCGTTACTGAGTGTCATTCCTTTCAAAGTGGATTCTGTCACGAACGCTGACGAGGAAGGTGGAAACACCTATCACGTTCACCGCAAATTTGTACATTCTCACTATTTGCCCGTCAGTAAGTCTTATTTCGACACTGTCAACATTACTATAAAAGGAAATCTGGGACAAAATATTCCAGTCACCAAAGGGAAAGTCACAGTGAAACTCCATTTTCGAAAACGATTACTCTAACCTTTTGTCAGTCATATATCCTGTGTACCAAGGAGTCGCTCTACAGCGAGGACATGGTTTAGGTGATATGCTCAAATCAGCCTTTCGTACAGTGGCTCCCATTTTGAAACCGATGGTGACACGGGGATTGCACGCCTTGAAAGATGCCGCGTTGACGCAAGGTAAAGAATTTCTCCAAAATGTCATCATTGACAAACAAAATCCCAAAGAAGCTTTCTTGAGAGCAGGCCAAAATGTCTTGCTTCACACGGGTAAAGACATCTTGGGCCGGCGAGAAACTCCTATAAATGCCCTGGGTGATGCCAAGTCAAGCATTCCTGCTTCCCTGACGCCACAGCAAGGACAAGGAAGAAAAAGACGACGAAAACACCCCTTCAGAGGACTTCACACCCCTAGAGCTAAAAAGACTAAGAAAAGAAAAACCGTCCGAGAGTTAGACGTTTTTGATTATTAAATCAGAGAAAATGATGCACCGAGAGTCTTGCGCTTGTTCCAAGTCGGAACTGGATCTGTTTGCCATACCACCCACCATGATGACAATGCAAGAATCCCAATAGGTCGAATTTCATTCCGTCTCCTCTTTGATGGATTCAGCTCCCATCGAGTTTGAAATCAAAGGACAACCCGAAGATTACATCGATCTGAATAGCAGTTACTTGTACCTGAAACTCAAAGAGATAAAAACCGACAACACCAATCCGGGTGCCGATGCCATAGTTGCTTCCGTCAACAATTTCATGCATTCCTTGTTCAGCGAAGTGGATTTGTACTTGAATAACAAACTGGTTAGCAGCAGTATGGATACTTACCCTTACCAAGCGTACCTGGAAAATCTCTTGACGTACGGAAAAGAGGCCAAGAACACTCATCTGGATGCTTGTGTGGTATGGAAACCTGACACCGCAGGTGAAGACACGTTTAACGACACAGCCCTGACAGCCGATGACAATCCTCACAATGTCGGTTTTAATGACCGTCGAAAGAAAATCCTGCAAGGTCGTAGTTTAGAACTGATGGATCGTTTGCATCTCGACATGTATTTGCAAGACAAGTATTTGCTCAACGGAGTGGATATTCGCCTGAGACTCAATCTCAGCAGTGTCGCTTTCCATTTGATGACTCATGCCAATGAGTACAAAACCATCATCCAAGAAGCCAGACTTTACGTGCGCCGCGTAGAAGTGTTACCTAAAGTGGAAAACGACATCAGTCACACATTGAGCAGATCGACCGCCAAGTATCCGATACGGCGTGTAGAAGTGAAAACGTTCACCATTGCTGCTGGACTCCGATCCAAGATCGAAGATCATCTGTTCCAAGGACAGTTACCCAAACGTTTAATCGTTGGCATCGTCAGTAATGCAGCCCTCAATGGATCCCACGATCAAAATCCTTTCCAGTTTAAGCACTACAGAGTGTCCAAGATCGAAGTCAATCGCGATGGCAAGACCTTGTGTATCAGACCCTTCGAACCTAACTTTTCCCAGAAGAATTACTTGAGATCGTACTAGTCCCTGTACGAAGCTACCGGACAACTAGGAACCAACACCAGTCACGGTATTTCGTACGAAGATTATGTAGGAGGTTACACTTTGTGGGCCTTTGATTTCACTCCAGACCAAGGCAGCGACGAGGGACATTTCTACCCTATAAAATCTGGTCAACTGCGTGTGGAACTTCAGTTTGCAGAAGCTCTCACCGAGACGGTCAACGTCATCTTGTATGCCGAATTCGATAATACTATCGAAATCAACAGTCTGAGAGAAGTCATTCTAGACTATTAGAAACAATGGAAGACTCCTATCCCTCACTGAACGATAGAGAATCTTTGGACATGGAATGGGAGGATAGCGTGAAAACAGAACCCCAAGACCAAGACAAAGAGGACGAGGTAGTAGTCAAGTTCAGATGGCCAGAACAAGAACAACATTTAGTGTCCTATTTTGCTAAACACCTGGCGGATAAAATTACGGAATTGACCAAGAGAGATTATTATGGATGTCAAAACGGTCATCTCAGTCAAATTCAACACGATAAATGTTTGATGATAAGTCAAGAAGAAAAATTGGACGAGTATCTGGACGAAGCTTGGAGTTTCATCTCGGAAGAAGCAGTGTTGTATGAGTGGTATAAACGCTTGCGTGATCATTCCTGCCCTCCATTGACTACTCTGGAGACCTATTGCATCGAGGCTCTCTTAGTACAGAGTCGGGAGACAAGGCGAAAACACGGCTACTTGACAGAGCGTTTCAAACAAAAAGTCAGAATTGAATTGATGACTTATCATTGCCTGTGAAAAAACAACAAGAAAACAAAAAAATGGATACCTGGGAACTTTATTACCTTTTGAACAATAGTTCGTATACTGCTTCTTGGAATCCTGTCGTGTGCGCTAAAGATGAACTACCTCATCGCAAACTTCAAGACCATCAAGCTTATGTCATCAACACGGACGACAGTCATCTCCCAGGAACTCACTGGGTTGCCGTCTATTTCCCTCAAGAGGATTGTGTGGAGTATTTTGATTCGTATGGATTACCCCCTTTGGAAGACAATATCATCGACTTTATGAGAAGAAATGCCCAGACGACACGATACAATAATGTGAAATTACAAGGCACAGATTCCATGGTGTGTGGACAATATTGTGTGTATTTTCTTCATCATCGCAGTCTTGGATATCCTTTAGAACATTTAGTGACTTATTTTGATCGTAACTCTTCTAGAAACGATGAGAAAGTAGATCGATGGTTTTGTGACCATTATGGCTATCTTTTGTCTTTAGCTAGGAAACGTAGTGTATACATCAATGGCCTCATGACTTCCATCAATGGAAATCTCACATGATTTCACAACGTTGTCAACCTTGTCAAAAATAATTTGTTTGATGTTATTGTTACTTGTTAATTGTTAGTAGTTGATTGTTTGTTTGAATAAAAAATGTTGTGTTTTGAAAAAAAATGTGTCTGTCGTTTGTTTTCAAAAAAGACTGTGAATATATGCTCTTTGACTTTCTCTCTATCCCTCACCATGACATTCGCTATCATAACGTTCCGACACTAAAACCGAGTAGGGATGTTTTCTATCGCGTCCGCGTTTGAACCATATAAAGCGGGTTGGTCTCCAGTCTGGCCATCCACTGTTGACTCGTCAACCTATGAACATGCCTTCCAGACTAGCCAAGCTGAACGAAGCTTACGTCAATTTACATCGTGTCAGGCTAAACCTGATACCGAAGCCTGAAGAGATAGAGAATGTCAGGATGTTAGCAATAGCCCAAGACCTGGTAGAAGAGGTCTTCAGAGAGGAAATCAAGAAAGAACAAGAAGAATGGACAGAGAAGTACAGACTTCAGAAACAGAGAGAACAGCAACAACAGCAGCAGCAGCAGCAGCAAGAACCAGACAGAGGTTTTGTCGACTGCCGTGTGGACACCAAAGAGTTCTCCTTCTCTTTCCGCAGAAGCAGGCCGTATCGTATAGGAAAGCCTGCTGCCAGACGGGGACGCAATCTTAGACAGTAAAAAAAAGATTGCCATCACTCCCCGTCAACAAAAAACAGCCCTTTTCAGGGCTACCCCAATACTCTCGAAAAGACATACTAATTCAATTGCCAAAACAAAGTTGTGTGTTTGTGTCTTTAAAAATAGAAGTGTGTCTATAAGCACTTACTTTCTCTGTCTTGTCAGATAATGTATGTCTGTTTTTGTAAGTAAAAAAAGTCAACGTGAGTGTTTCTTTTAGGTCCGCACGTTTGATGTGATGGTAAGTTTTGGTGTTAGGGGATGTTTACCTTCACTTCTGTGCTTCAAGTATATAAATCGACGCGATCATCTGGCTAACCATCGTTGACTCGTCAACACTGAAGATGAGTAGCAGAATTGCTAAGCTTTTAGAACTTCAAATGCACCTGGAGTATGCCAGACGTATCCTGGACGAGCTGGCTATGGAGGCCGTTGCAGAAGAAGCCAAGTTGAAAGAAGAGGAGGAAAAACAGAAGAAAGAAGAGGAAAAAGAAAAGAAAAGAGGAATCCTGCCTCACCTCATCATGAGACCTGTGTGTGAGTTGAAGCCAATGATAAGTACACCTGCACAACCAGTACCGCCTCCTCAACCACAGCCACAGCCACAACAACAACAACGTCAGCCACAACCTCTACCAAGAGCCGCTGTCCTCCAGACAGAAAACTGGGAGGAGGAGGCCTTAGAGGAATTGGAGAGACAGCGGCAAGAGTGGGAGCCGCTCATCATCATCAGAGGGTCTGGCATAGGAGAAGACAGAGGGAACAAGTCTTCACTATCCCTCAAAGTGAGGACTGGGAGAATGAAGCTACTCAAGCCCCCTCTGCACTCGGAATCATAAGAACTAACTGGGGGCAAGATTGGAGTAGGAGATGCGTGTGCGGTGCCCGCCCTGGGAGATGCCAGCATTAACCAGGTGCATCTGAAGTGCAAAATACAGCCCTTCTCAGGGCTAACCAGATCTCTAGAAAAGAGAGACTATTCAATTTGCCAGTTTGTATGAATGTGAAGTAGTGTGACTATAAACACTCACTTCATTACTGATGTGTGTGTGTATGTGTGTGTGTTTGCGTTCTCGTCCGTTTGTGTGGATAGTATATGTGTGTATGTTTTATGCGTTCTTGTCCGTTTGTGTGGATAGTAGATATGGTGTGTTTTATGCGTTCTCGTACGTTTGTGTGGATAGTAGATATGTGTATGTTTGATGCATTCGCGTCCGTTTGTGTGGTTTATGCACTCGCATTCGTTGGTGTGGATAGTATATATGGGTGTGTTTTATGCATTCGCATTCTTTTGTATGGATAGTCTATGTGTCTGTTGTATGCGTTCTCATTCGTTGGTGTGGATAGTATATGTGTATGTTTTATGCATTCGCATTCGTTGGTGTGGATAGTTTTCGTTGGTGTGCATAGTTTATGTGTGTGTGTTTTATGCATTCTCGTTCCTTGGTGTCGATAGTAGATATGTGTGTGTTTTATGCGTTCTCGTTCATTGGTTTGGATAGTATATATGTGTATGTTTTATGCATTCTCATTCGATGGTGTGGATAGTATATGTGGTGTTTTATGCATTCGCATCCGTTGGTGTGGATAGTAGATATGGTGTGTGTTTTGTATGCATTCGCGTACGTTGGTGTGGATAGTAGATATGGTCTGTGCTTTTCTTCTCTTCCCGTCTTTGTGGATAGTAGGTATGTGTCTGTTTTATGCATTCTCGTTCCTTGGTGTGGATAGTGTAGTGTGTTTTATGCATTCGCATCCGTTGGTGTGGATAGTAGATATGGTGTGTGTTTTGTATGCGTTTGCGTACGTTGGTGTGGATAGCAGATATGGTCTTTGTTTTTCTTCTCTTCCCGTCTGTGTGGATAGTAGGTATGTGTCTGTTTTATGCATTCGCGTCCGTTTGTGTGGATAGTGTAGTGTGTTTTATCCATTCGCATCCGTTGGTGTGGATAGTAGATATGGTGTGTGTTTTGTATGCGTTCGCGTACGTTGGTGTGGATAGCAGATATGGTCTGTGCTTTTCTTCTCTTCCCGTCTGTGTGGATAGTAGGTATGGGTCTGTTTCATGCATTCGCGTTCGTTGGTGTGGATAGTATAGTGTGTTTTATGCATTCGCATCCGTTGGTGTGGATAGTAGATATGGGTATGTTTTATGCATTCGCATCGTTGGTGTGGATAGTATATGTGTATGTTTTATGCGTGAATCAGAAATAAAAAATATAAATATTATCATCTTGAATCAGAATAGAAATAAAATTAAAATATATCTGAATCAGAATCAGAAAAAAAAATATTTCTGAATCAGAATAAAAACAAAAATCAGAATAAGAAATAAAATATATTTCTGAATCAGAATCAGAAACGAAAAATAATTCAAATCTTGAATCAAAATCAAAAATAAAAAATAATTATAATCTTGATTCGGAATAACAATAAAAATAAAAATAAAACTATTTCTGAATCAGAATCAGAAAAATTATAATCTTGAATCAGAATCAGAATAAAAATTAAAACAAAAATATTTCTGAATCAGAATCAGAATAAAAATAAAAAATATTTTTGAATCAGACTCAGAATAAAAATAAAAATATTTCTGAATCAGAAAAATAAAATAAAAATGAATAATTATAATCTCGAATCAGAATCATAATAAAAATAAAGATAAAAATATTTCTGAGTCAGAATCAGAATAAAAATAAAAATATTTCTGAATCAGAATCAGAATAAAAATAAAATATTTCTGAATCAGAATAAAAAATAAAAATAAATATTATAATCTGCAATCAGAATCAGAATAAAAATAAATATTATATTCATTCGTTGGTGTGGATAGTCTATGGATCTGTTTTATGCATTCGCATTCGTTGGTGTGAATAGTAAGTATGGTGTGTTTTATGCATTCGCATCCGTTGGTGTGGATAGTAGATATGGGTGTGTTTTATGCATTCGCGATCGTTGGTGTGGATAGGAGATATTGGGCTTTTTTTCTTTCTCCCTTTCTTTTGTGTGTGTATTGGTCTTTGTCCCTATAAAACTCCCTTTATCCATATCCAATTCATTTCACCTACTTACAGTATCGCGTATTCAGGTCAGCCAGTTCAGTGGCGTCACACAGTATCGAGTATTCAGGTCAGCCAGTTCAGTGGCGTCACTGAAGCTAGAAATTTTGAGGCTATAAATATAGACTTGGGTTTTCCACAGGTTGTAGCTATAAATACATACAAGGGTTTTTAAACAGAAATTGACCAAAAATTGTAGCTAAAAATAGACCCGACCTGTTCCATTCCTCTTGTCGCTATACAGGCCCAATATTTTTTTGTCGCTAGACAGGCCCAATATTTCCCCATGTTCAAATTCCCTTGTCCGTAGGGTACAAAGTAGGGTCCCGTGAGGCTATAAATCTTGAGGCTATAGTAAAAACGACGAAATTTAACATAGAAGTCTACGTGAGGCTATAAATCTTGTCGCCAGGGTACAACCCCTCTAATTTTGACCCTAAAAATCTTGACGCCAGGGTACAAAGTAGGGCCCCGTAATGCTAATTCCCATTGACGCTAGGGTACAGCCCCTCTAATTTAACATTACGGTCTACGTGTCGCTATAAATCTTGTCCGTCTATAGTCCCACCCATGTTAAAATTCCCATGTTAAATTCCCATTGACGCTATACAGGCCCAGGGTGTACCATTTGACGCTATAAATCTTGACGCTATACAGGCCCACCCATGTTAAAATTCCCATGTTAAAATCCCATTGACGCTATATCGTCCCAGGGTGTGCTTTTGACGCTATAAATCTTGACGCTATACAGTCCCACCCATGTTAGAATTCCCATGTTAAATTCCCCTTTGGGGCTACGGTACAACCACCTACATTTAACATCACGGTCTACGTGACGCTATATCGTCCCCTATACTACTCTTGACCAATTGATATTGCTGAAACTAGTTATCATTCAATTTATAAAATAAAGACAAAATGTTTGAATTCTATTTTATCAAAAGTTTAATTAAATTAAGTTTTTGATCCTCAAAATAAATAGTAAACAATGTCAATTTATTTATGTCAAATTACTGATTCGTTATGACACAGAAATTATTAGATGTATGTACTTAATAGATGTGCTCATCTGAAAGGTAGGTTCTAGGTTTCTTAGGTCGCCGTTAAACACTGGCGATCTTAAGAGATTCTTTTTTTTTTTTTCTAAAACATAACTGATCTTGGAACTTAATAATATTTTTCTTTTCAGTTTAGTCAGGCGCTAATGATAGTTTAACTTCAGAATATATATTACATGATGTAGAACAATATCAACATTTTAACCTTCTATTACGTTGTCAGTTTATCGGTCGATAATTGATATAATAGTACATTTTTTCCTTTTACCCTCATTTGCGCTTCAGAGACCCCCAAATTTTTACTTTGAACCCAGTTTTGATACCAAAGTTTGTTTTTTACTCAGTCTGACCACCGGTTTTGACACCAAGGAGATTTTTGACTCTCAGTCTTACACCCCTAGGGGATACACTGCAGTAACGTGGATGTAATGTCCTTTGTCGACGGTCATTTCATTTTTGTAAATCTTTGAATGCATCTTTAAGCGTTTCTTTGTATGGTATTTAGTATCCAGCTAAATTATAAGTCGAACAGGTCATATAGACGTACAGTACCGACTGCTTCAGTTATTTCAGTAATGGATGTAATTTTCTAGAATTTGATTACAGACCTTAAAATTGTGATTAATTAAATTTTTCTTTTGTCATTACAATTTCCAGTAATATGATTGGTCAGGCTTTTTTGAAATTTGGTAGTTTCTGCCTGTATCAGAGGTTCCATTCCTTTGATGTTGTGGAAATTTTGCAGCCCAATGTCTCATTTTCATGAAAAACGGATCAGTCATCTTGACTTTTATTTTGATAAGAGTAGTCAGACGTCTTGCTGGAAGTGGATCTTGACTGCGTCTCTACAAATCTCTGACCAGAAGCGTGATCTGTTGTGGTTCTTCTGTCATCACAGATTGAAAATGGATTAGTTTATTCTCTTTTCGATTAGTTTATTCTCTTTTGGATTAGTGTATTCTCTTATGTAGAGGGGCTATCACTCTCTATATATGGAGAATGTGTACCCTAGTCAAATCAAATTTTGAATCAGCGTAGAAAGATTATGCTTTACCAACGAGAAACCAGAAGCCAAGAGAGGACGACGTTCTGTGGTACCGCATACGCTCAGAGAAGTGATGGCAGAAGTTCACGCTAGAGGTTCTGAAGAAGACACCAGTGATCCTGAGCCAACACCGTCTGCCCTCACCACGAGATCTAGAGAGTCAAGCACAAGCAAGAGAGACGTTCGGAGGAGGACGATCCAACAACTGCGATTTATGTTCTATCAAACGTTTGGCAAATTCGGTTTTGCCTAAATCACTGAGTCCAGCAATGATCATGTTAAAGGGATGGCGAAGATACAGTGCCTCAAAAACGTAATAAGTCTTACGTTTCGTCAATCAGACGGAAGATGCAGCCATAACATTCAAGATGTGTTTGGAATTATGAGACTCCATCAGCAACACATGACATATTATACACGTTTATTGTTATTTTCCTATCATGATTGAACAAGAAAATTATATCACATTTCAAAACACAAAGTTCATTTGTTTCCTTCTTTCTTTCTTCAGCCACACACGATGTCTTTGGCATAGTCAGCTACCGCTTGTTTCCAAGCCTTGAATCCAAGACATTTCTAGTCATATATCTTTCCATTCCTAACTCTGTAAGTGTATCCAACTTGCTACACACGCTTCTTTGTTAAGTATAAAGAGTAAAAAAAGTACGAAGATTGTCTTATTCATCACTATTGGCAACACTTTTAACATGATGAGTTTTCGTGCACAAATACGGTTTTAGCTGTCATGTCGTTGAATGTATTGTTCATAAATTTGTCACAAAGAATCTGCTAGTAAACAAATTCCAAGAAATACAATCGCTAACACAAACGCGCTTGCGCGACACGTCGTCCAAAAATTAAAAGTACTCGCCTCGTCTTGTCAAATGAATTCTTTTAAAAGTAATTGGCTATTCATGTCTTCAAAGGCGTCATTGACTTCCTCCCACGCATTTTAGTGCAACACTGATGACAGAAGTCGTGACATAGCAAGTCATATCGTGTGTTGGCACAGAAGTCGTGCAATGGTAAGTTTTATCGTGTGTTGGCACAGAAGTCGTGGCATGGTAAGTTATATCGTGTGTTGGCACAGAAGTCGTGCAATGGTACGTTTTATCGTGTGTTGGCACAGAAGTCGTGGCATGGCAAGTCATATCGTGTGTTGGCACAGAAGTCGTGCAATGGTAAGTTTTATCGTGTGTTGGCACAGAAGTCGTGGCATGGTAAGTTATATCGTGTGTTGGCACAAAACTTCCTTTCCTGACCATGCTACAGTCTTCATCATTCAGTCTTTCTGTGGTTTTCAGGTACAAATAGTTATTCATTTTATAGTGTGTCGGATGCAAATGTTTCTTACGTTTTTGTTGAATATGTACAAAGCAGCGGTAAATGTGAGATTCTGAATGTTATCTTCTAAACAAGCCATTCACAAAAATGTCTTTTGTTTTACTGTTGTTGTTGATGACGATGACGATGATGATGGAATAGCAGAACATGCACCAAAGGAAACTTTAAAGTTTCGAAAATGTAAACCTTAACTCAAACACGGCACGTCGTTAAGGTGTCTCGTCTCTAATTCCTTTCAAAGGTATTTGACGTTCCGGTAAGTCTTGAATCTTTTATTTCGTCCCACATAATTCGGTCTAGCACTCCAATACTGTAGGTCAAAGTCGCGGCATCCAGTCTTACAGGATGTAGGTACTAGTTGATCAATGTGTTACAATTTGAACGCTTTCAGAGTAATTAACCTATTTATATAATGCAGATATCAATCGTTAAAATGCGTACGTCGTTAAGGATGCAGATTTTCCTTGCATTTCATCTGAATCTTTAAAATTTCTCTGTAAATGCCTTCTCGTAGCGCCATTGTTGGTAAACTACTAATAATCTCTACGTCTAACGTATCCAAAACGATGATCATATTCTGAGCTAGCCGTAGGGACGTAGCGACAGCGCCGAGACCATCTAGAATGTTCAAGAACAGCTCTACCTTCATACTCCCATTCGCGAAGTTTCATACCACAACTTGAACACTGTACTGGCTTCCTTGTCCTCTGGCTAATTATCTGGAAGTAGATCCTTCGAGATATTTAGACTCTTTCCCTGTGGACTCATGGAATCGCCTTTAAAACCACAGTAGCCGTGCAAAGTCATTGGAAATACGTGCTCTTCTTCTCGATGAAATTGTTGTGTTATCCAGTCGCGCTCGTTTCTAGAAGACGATCTTTATATGATTTTTCCAAGGATCAACTGACTATTTAATGGTTTGGCAAAGTTATAATTTTGCGAAGACAATGTGGTGACGCGAAAGTCTTTATCTTGACCTGACTTTAATGCTTCTTTTAAGACGTCAGTGTTGACTACTTGACTGGAACGATAAATCAGCGTTAGTCTTTTTACTTTAAATTTGGTACGAATTTTTTTTATTTTATATCGGAACTGGTAGCCGTAATATTTCGGTCCACGACTTGAAAACTCAAAACAGTAACTTCAGAATGTTCATCGGCACATGCTCCTAAACGTTCGATTTCGATGCGTGGGTGATAACCTCGATGTAAATGCAGCTATCGGCGACAAAGTAAAGACCCAGTCTCCTATGGGTTCGAAGTCAGTTTAATTTTAAATGACCATTGGCTATCACGTAAGCAGCTACGAAACAATCTGGAGGTGCAAACTTTGCGACTTTTTCGTAGTTCATCAAGATCAAATCTTCACGTATGATTCCACGTGTTGAATGATTCTGGGCTATTTTTCTCCACCAAGTATACCGGTCGCCATTAATGGCCAGTAATGTGCTCAAAATGGCGTTTACCCCCTCCCCGAATCAAACTATTCAGAAATCGTGCATCGTAGGAACGTTGTATTCTGATTGGAATATAGGCAACACACTCTGATTGAATTATGTTATAAGAAAGAGAGAGAGAGAGAGAGAGGGGGGTCCTTGCACACTGTGTAATCTGTTCTCAAGACAACCCCGAAATAATGTGGACATGTATTGAATCATTCAGCATTATTTGAAGTATTCTATCTAATCCGGTGTACACCGTGTATGCCATAGCAACGTGTCGAAAGGCAAGAAAGCATTTAACACGCATTAGTCTATGAACCCATCCCAACGGCCACCTAGGTCTCTTAGAAAAGAAGTATACTACTCAATCATTGCCACTAGTGTGTTTCCGTGAGTGAGTAGTGAGTGGGGGCTATATAGCGTCTATGGGCCTTAGTGTTGAATTTGGTCTTTGCACCATGGGATCAAAATTTATAGGGTCACGTAGACTTCTGTGTTAAATTTAGTCGTTTGCACTATGGGGTCAATGGAACTTTGACATGGGTGGGCTACTCTAGGGTCAATGGGAATTGAACGTAGGGAATGTATAGCGCCAATGGATTGGGCCTGTCTAGGGTCAATAGGAATTGGAGAGGGGTGACGTCACGGTACTGGAAACTGACAACAATGTTGCAAGTGGCTGACCTCAATCGGGCGGAACAGTGTGGCAAGGGGCTGACCTGGAAACGCGCTCCTCTAGGGACAAATAGAGACATAGACATAGAGACGTGGGTTAGAGACAGAGTTAGAGACCGGGTTAGAGACAAAGACAGAGACACAGACAAATGACACAAACATCGATTTATGAACATACATCTATCACACAAAAAAATCAACTAAAAATTTTTGAGGCAAGAGAGAATAGATATCTTTTCGAGGCAATGGAGTGGCTCTGTAAAGGACCTTGGGGTTTCTTCTTCTTCTTCTTCTTCTTCTTCTTCTTCTTCTCCTTCTTCTTCTTCTTCTCCTTCTTCTCCTTCTAATTTCTGTCTTGTCTTTTTCATTGCCACCAGCACCTTATCTTCTCCACTATATTTTTGTCTTCTTCTTCTTCCCATTCTCTTTCTTCTCCTTCTCCTCTTCCTCCTCTTTTTTCCTTTTCTCATTCTCCTCTTCTTTTTCAAGCCTATCACTGTAAGCTCCGATTTGCTCTATTTCCTCCTTATCTTCCGTTTCTTCTTTTTCCTTTTTGATCAGTTCAAAAAGTCTTTCTTTGGCTCTTCTTGCATTGTTGATTTCCAGCTTTACCTGACGGGGGTTATAACACCCATACTCTACTCTCATCAACATTTGCTCCACCATTCCCAAATCGTCTAATACCTCTTGCAACTTGTTCATTTTCTCTACGATGTTGCTGGCCATATTTTTTATTCAATGTTGAATGGCGCGATTGACGTACGCTTCACTTTATATGTCTCAAGCACGGACGTGAAGGAAAACATCCCCTCTCACCAACTACCCATATCACTTACCAAACAATTCACAATGATATGAGTGCTAGCCTAAAATATTTTTTCATACAAAGCAACGCACTAATACTAAACTTTCTGTGTTTAGGGACAAGTGTTTTTGTTAAGGAAAAAACCAAACACACACACACAAACGTACGCGTGCACACATACAAACACACACACACACACAAACACTATTTATTGTGTTGAGGGATATGGCTTTTGCTAAGAAAAAACAAACACACATACACACACAAACGTGCGCGCGCACACATACACACACACAAAAAAAAAAACACACCCACATGCACACAATTATATGATTGGCAACTTGATTAGTCTCTCTTTTTTCTTGAGACCTGGTTAGCCCTGAGAAGGGCTGGGGGGGGGGTTTGTTCTTCAGATGCACCTGGTTAATGGTGACACCTCCCAGGCCGGACAGCACAGACACATCGCCGACTCCAGTAATTGTTCCAATTGACATTTGTGGTTGGGAGTGCAGAGGCCACTTGAGTGGCTTCATAACCCTTATCTTCAGTTTGTGGGATTCTGAAGTCTCTCTCCCTTGCTATCCTTCGTCCTGCCTATGGATGTTGTGGTCTCCATCCTTGCAGGGCTCGCTGAGTCTCCCATTCTTGCCTCCGCTTCTCCAATTCTTCTTCCCAATTTTCGATTTGAGGGATCACGGCTCTCTGTGCTGGTAGTGTCTGTGGTACTTGGCGCTATGGTGGTGTCATCACCGTTGGCTTCACTTCACAGCTCTGCCTTAGCATTAGGTGAGGCAGGATCATTTATTTCTTCTCCTCTTCTTTCTTCTTTTTCTCTTCCTCTTCAATCTTTGCTTCTTCATGGATTGCCTCTATGGCCAGCTCATCCTGGAGTCGCCTGGCATACTCCAGATGCATTTGGAGTTTTAAGAGTTTTGAAATCCTGCTCATCTTCTTTTAGTTGATGAGTCAACGATGGGTAGCCAGACTGACGAACGCTATGATTTATATGCCTGAAGCACGGACGTGAAGAAAACACCCCCTTACACAAAAACCTGAAAGAAACACTCACATTCACTTTTCTTACAAACGTACTTTATTATCACTCATACATATACAAATACACACTATCTTACAAGTCAAGGAAACGAAGTGTTTAAAGGCACACTTCTATTTTACTTACAAACACACACACACACATACACACTACCATACATGCCAGAGAAACGAAGTGTTTATAGGCACACTTCTATTTTTTAACCCACCAACACTCAAAGACAGACAAATTTTGGCAAATGAATAGTATAGCTTTTCTAGATTGTTTGTTGTAGCTCTCAAAAGGGCTGTTTTGTTGGGGGTTATGGAAATCTCTTATCGTCTAAGATTGCGTTCTAGTCTGGCTGCAGGCTTTCCGACAGGATAGGGTCTGCTTCTTCAGAAGGAGAAGGAGAACTCTTTCGTGTCCACACGGCAGTCCACAAAAACCACTGTCTGGCTCCTGCTGTTGCTGCTGCTGCTGCTGTTGCTGTTCTCTCTGCTCTTTCTGAAGTCTGTACTTCTCGGTCCATTCTTCTTGCTCCTTCTTGATTTCGTTTTTAAACACCTCTTCTATCAGGTCTAGGGCCACTTTCAGCATCCTGACATTTTCAGTCTCATCAGGCTTGGATATCAGGTTTTGCCTCACACGATGTAAATTCACGTGGCCTTTGTTCAGCTTTGCTAATATTCAACACATCTTCATAGGTTGACGAGTCAACAATGGATGGTCAGGCTGGATATGACTCAAGCGCGGAAGCGATAGAAAACATCCCTACGATTTTTTTGGCCAGGAACGCTACAGCTCATCTCATGGTGAGGGATAGAGAGAGAAGCCAAAGAGCAAACATTCACAGTGTTCATTTTTTAAAACAAACCAGTAACAGTCCTTTTTTCACAACATTTTTATTCAACCAACAATTAACCAACACATAATATAACATCAACACATTTTTTTAAGATAACCAATTTATGACAAGGTTGACAACGTTGTGAAGTCAAGATAGACTTCCGCTGATGGAGGTCATTTGGCCATTGATGTACACTATGTTTCCTAGCTAAAGACAAGAGATATCCATAATGGTCACAAAAACATCGATGTACGTTTCTGATCGTTTCTAGAAGAGTCACGATCAAAATAAGTCACTAAATATTCTAAGGGATATCCAAGACTGCGTTGACGAAGAAAATACACACAATATTGTCAACACACCATGGAATCTGTGCCTTGTAATTTCACATTATTGAAGAGAGTCGTCTGGGCATTTCTTTTGCTTGAAAATCTGTCAAGCAATCGTCTCTTGGCTTCGTCTGCGTACTCTGGGCCAAGAGAGATTCGATGCGATGGATCTCTAGAGCAGTCAATGGAGGGAGGAATGATCACTCAAGTGTTTATACCACTGATGTAACACTGCTTCTTCCGAGACGAGACCCCCAAGCGTCCTCCCGATACTCGTCCAATGTTTCTTCTTGACTTATCATCAGACATTTTTCATGTTGAATTAAACTGGGATGATCGTTTTGACATCCATAGCAATCTTTCTTGGTCATCCCTGTAATAGTTTCTGCCAGGTGTTTGGCAAAACAGGAGACTAAATATTGTTCTTGTTCGGGCCATCGTTTTTGTCTTTGGGTTCTGCTTCCACGATATCCTGCCATTCCATTTCCAAAGAATTAGTACCATTCGAAGAGGGATAAGAATCTTCCATAGCTTCTAATAGTCTAGAATGACTTCTCTCAAACTGTTGATTTCTAGAGTGTTGCCGAATTCACCATACAAGATGACATTCACCGTCTCGGTTAGAGGTTCTGCAAACTGAAGTTCCACATATAGTTGACCGGATTTTATAGGGTGGAAATGTCCCTCGTCGCTGCCTTGGTCTGGAGTAAAATCAAAGGTCTACAAAGCGTAGCCTCCTGCATAATCGTCGTACGAAATGCCGTGGTTTCTGTTTGGCCTTAACTGTCCCGTGGTTTCGTACAGGGACTAGTACGATCTCAAATAATTCTTCTGAGCAAAGTTAGGTTCGAAGGGTTTGGTACACAAGGTCTTGCCATCACGACTTACACTCTGTAGTGCTTAAACTCGAAAGGACTGGCAGTGACGGCTCCGTTGACGGCTTCGTTGATGACGATACCAACGATTAAACGTTAGGATAACTGTCCTTGGAACAGATGATCTTCGATCTTGGATCGGAGTCCAGAGGCAACGGTGAAAGTTTTCACTTCCACTCGTCGTATCGGATACTTCGCGGTCGTTCTGCTCAAAGTGTGGCTGATGTCGTTTTCCATTTTAGGTAACACTTCCACGCGTCGCACGTAGAGTCTGGCTGCTTGGATGAGGATTTTGTACTCGTTGGCATTGGCCATCAAATGGAAAACGGTACTGCTACAATTCAGTCCCAAGCGGATATCCACTCCGTTCAGCAAATACTTTTCTTGCAATCACATGTCCAAATGCAAACGATCCATCAGTTCTAAACTACGTCCTTGCAGAATTTTCTTTCGACGGTCGTTAAAGCCCACATTGTGAGGGTCGTCATCTGATGTCACGGCTGTATCATTAAACTTGTCCTCGCCTGCTGTGTCAGGTTCCATACCACTCAAGCATCCAGATGAGTGTTCTTGGCTTCTTTTCCGTAGGTCAAGAGATTTTCGAGGTGCGCTCGGTAAGGGTAAGTATCCATGCTGCTGCTGACTAGTTTATTCAAGTACAAATCCACTTCGCTGAACAAGGAATGCTTGAAATTGTTGACGGGAGCTACTCTAGCATCGGCTCCCGGAGCGGTGTCTTCCTTTTAGATCACTTTGAGTTTCAGGTACAAGTAACTGCTATTCAGATCGATGTAATCTTCGGGCTGTCCTTTGATTTCAAATTCGAGGAGGCTGAGGTTGTCAAAGAGGAGATGGGATGAAACCTACCTATTGGGATTCTTGCATCGTCATCATAGTGGGTGGCATGGCAAGCAGATCCAGTTCCGACATTGAACATTCGCAAGACTCTCGATGCATCATTTT